>OZ001351.1:11051967-11344939 GCA_963924055.1 Drosophila limbata
AACTACACCATACACAATATATAATTATAAAAACAATAGATCCAAAGATTGGCTCAGCTCGAGAAATTCAGTCGAATTTATCGTTGTCAGCACTTAACCCGTTAGAAAGCTCGCTGTTTGCTGAAAATGCACAGTAAAAAGCACACCAAACCCCGAAATCTATAGAAAACACATTCACAAATCCTCACTGAGATTGTATGAACCCTCCAGTTATTTGCTCGCTATGCTATCCCGAATCTGAGTTCCATCTATGAGCGTCGATTAATTGGTTCTCTGGCATGCAGGTCGCGAGGTCATCTTCCGTTGTCGCGATGAGGGACCAGCCCGTGCCAAGGTCAGATGGTCACGTCCCGGCGGTCGTCCGTTGCCCGTGGGCTTCACCGACAAGAATGGACGCCTGGAAATTCCCAACATTCGAGTAAGCTCCCATTAACCACTTGATATATCTAAATTTTCATTTATTTATGTACACTTTAACTTTAGGTGGAGGACTCCGGCACTTATGTGTGCGAGGCCGTGGGATATCCCAACTATGTCCAGGGTCAACAAGTCACCGTGCATCTGACTGTCGAACGATGTAAGTATAGATCTATGGGCCTTGTGGATAATGCCTATGATTACTTGGTGGGTTATATTGGGTGACAATGATCTTTACTCCAATACTGCTGCAGCTTGGGGGGAGCACAAGTACGAGGAGCCCAAATCGAATCGCATAAAATATGGCACGGTGCCGCATATTGATCTCGAGTTCTTTGGCTTAGGTAGGAATTAAAGATGGTCAGTGAGTGAGTCCCTGACCAAGTTCAGCTCAAATGCTTTAGATCTTTAGCTAATACACTCTATGTCTCTCTTATTTCTAACGCCGCTTTTGGCTTTTAAAATGGGTAAGCACCTCGCCAGGTCTTGTTGTCCTTTGCCATTCAAAGAAGTTGCTAATCTTCTGGTTATGCTTTGCGATATTCCACAGTTAACGCTGTCGAACACGATCGACCACCGACAGCTTGCAGCGAGTATCAGGCCACCTGCATGAATGGCGAGTGCATTGACAAGTCCAACATTTGCGATGGAACTCCCCACTGCTCGGATGGATCCGACGAGCACAGCTGCAGCCAGGGACGCAGATGCCAGCCGAACCAGTTCCTCTGCAGCAACTCGAAGTGCGTGGAGCGCACGTGGCGCTGCGATGGTGAGAACGATTGTGGCGACAACTCTGACGAGGAATCCTGTGATCCCGAGCCCAGTGGCGCCCCCTGTCGCTACAATGAGTTCCAATGCTCTAGTGGCCATTGTATTCCCAAGAGCTTCCAGTGCGATGACCTCAACGACTGTCGCGATGGCAGCGATGAGTTCGGTTGCAGTAAGTGACACACATCAAGTGCCCCGCATCGTTAGACTTATAAAACGCCTTATCAATTACAGTGGAACCCGTGCCCATTCGACCACCACCGCCCATGCAGTCGTTGCTGGAGGGACAAGCCTTGAGTCTGACCTGTACGGCAACCGGTGTGCCCGTGCCCACGATTGTTTGGCGTCTGAATTGGGGCCATGTGCCGGACAAATGTACATCCAAGAGCTCAGGCGGCAAGGGCGAACTGTATTGCCCGAATATGCAGTACCAGGACAGCGGTGCCTACTCCTGCGAGATCATCAACACCCGCGGAACGCACTTCGTAACACCCGATACCATTGTGAAGGTGACCCCCGATCGCAACCAATACTGCTCGGCCGGATTCTTCAATATGCTAGCACGCTCCAAGGAGGAGTGCATCAAGTGCTTCTGCTTCGGAGTGGCCAACTCCTGCGAGAGCGCCAATCTGTTCACCTATGCCATTCATCCGCCCATTCAGGCCCATCGCGTTGTCAGCGTGGAGCTAAGTCCCTACCACCAGATCGTGATCAACGAGTCGCCTGGACACAATCTGCTCAACCTGCAGCATGGCGTCCAGTTCCGTGCCTCAGATGTGCAGTACAACAGCCGGGAGACCCCATATCTTGCCCTGCCCAGTGACTACATGGGCAACCAGCTCAAGTCATACGGCGGCGAGCTCAAGTACGATGTCAGCTATGTCGGCAACGGCCGTCCCATTTCCGGACCAGATGTAATCATGACTGGCAACGGATTCACCCTGACCTACCGCGTTCGCACCCAGGCCAATTTGTCCAACAAGGTGAAGATCTCCCTCCTGCCGGGCTCCTGGCAGAAGCCAGACGGTCGCAAGGCCACCCGGGAGGAGATAATGATGATTTTGGCCAATGTGGACAATATATTAATCCGACTGGGATACATTGATGCCGTGGCACGTGAAGTGGAGCTGGTGAACATTGCGATGGACTCGGCCGGCACCTCCGATCAAGGGCTGGGCAGCGCCTCCTTAGTCGAGAAATGTAATTGTCCTCCTGGTTATGTTGGCGATTCTTGTGAAGCCTGTGCCCCCGGCTACGTGCGCCAACCGGGCGGTCCTTGGTTGGGTCATTGTGTGCCTTTCGTGCCAGAGCCCTGTCCCCCCGGAACCTATGGAGATCCGCGTCGTGGAGTGCCGTGCCGCGAGTGCCCGTGCCCCCAGAGCGGCAGCAATAACTTTGCAAGTGGCTGCGAGCTCAGTCCCGACGGTGACGTCATCTGCACGTGCTACGAGGGCTACGAGGGACGTCGCTGTGAGACCTGCGCCGCCGGCTACCAGGGTAACCCCTTGGCCCCAGGCGGCAGCTGCCACAGGACACCCGAGTCGACGTGCAACGCCGAAGGCACATACAATCAACTCGCCGACGGCAGCTGCCAGTGCAAGTCGGATGTGCTCGGCGAGCGATGCGATACCTGTGCGCCGAAGAGCTTCCATCTGAACGCCTTCACGTACGGCGGTTGCCTCAAGTGCTTCTGCAGCTCCCTCGACACGGACTGCACCAGCTCCTCGTGGTATCGCGATCAAGTCAGCAGCAGCTTCGGACGATCCCGCACCCAGCACGGCTTCCAGCTGATTCGCAACTACGCAGATGTCACTCCCCAGGCCGTGCCCTTCGAGACAATGCCCTACGAGATTAACTTCAGCCTCACGTCGGATTACAACGCGGATACCCTGTACTGGAGTCTGCCCGCTGCCTTCCTGGGCAACAAGCTGACTGCCTACGGAGGTCGCCTCAACTACACACTCAGCTACAGTCCCCTGCCCGGTGGCCAGATGTCCCGCAACAGTGCCCCCGACGTCGTCATCAAGGGCGGCGAGGATGTCACCCTGATCCACTACCGCAAGTCGGCCGTCAGTCCGAGCCAATCGAGCTCCTACGCCATTCCCATCATTGAGAGCGCCTGGCAGCGCGTTGATGGGCAGGTGGCCAATCGTTACCAATTAATGACGGCCCTCAGCAATGTCGACGCCATCTACATCAAGGCCACTTATACCACCAGCACCAAGGAGGGTGCTCTCAAGCACGTCGTCTTGGACATTGCCACTGCCACAAATCTGGGCACCGCGCGCGCCTACGAGGTGGAGGAATGCCGCTGCCCACAGGGCCACATTGGACTCTCCTGCGAGCGCTGCGCACCTGGCTACAAGCGCACACCCGAGGAGGGAATCGGACTGGGACTGTGCGAGCCCTGCGAGTGCAATGGTCACTCGTCGCAGTGTGAAGCCGAGAGTGGAGAGTGTCTGGTAAGCAAGTTTAGATTTGTATAGCTGTCACTTTTGATAATCTTGCCATTTTTGTGCCATCACAGAGCTGTGCCCACAATACCGAGGGTGAGAACTGCGAACAATGCGCCCCTGGCTACGTGGGTGATGCCACCCGGGGAACTCCCTACGACTGCCAGCCGGACAACAATGGACCACAGCCACCACAGCCGCCGCAGCCGGAGCCGGACAATCAGACGCGCTGCCAGTGGTGCAACAGGGACGGCACGGAGAACTGCAACGATGGAATTTGCAACTGCAAGCCAAATGTGATCGGCAGCCGTTGTGATCAGTGCCGCGACGGAACCTTTGGTCTATCGCCCTATCACATGGACGGCTGCAAGGAGTGCTTCTGTTCTGGACATGCAACGCAGTGTCAATCGGCGTCGCTTTTCCGCGAACTGATCGCCGTTGATTTCATCAGCAACAAGGCGTTGATCACTGACGAGAATGGCCTGGAGATGGACAGGGAGAACCTGAACGTGGATATACCGAACAATATGTACACCTATTCGTATCAATCCTACTCGACCAAGTACTGGAGTCTGCGCGGCAATGTCCAGGGCAATCAGCTGCACGCCTATGGTGGCAAACTGAACTACACCTTGGTCACAAAGTCGTATGGCATGTACCAGCCTGGCAACGATGTGGTGATCATTGGCAATGGCATTCGCTTGATTTGGTCCCGTCCCGCCGAGCTCTCCGATCTCGACGAGTACAGCGTGACCCTCAGTGAGGACGATCAGTGGCAGCGCATGGACAGGGGCAGGACAATGCCCGCGACCCGTAGCGATGTCATGAGCGTCCTCACCAATGTCGAGCATCTGCTCATCCGCGCCACACCCAAAATACCCACCGCGGAGACCTCCATTCGCGATGTGACCCTCGAACTAGCCGTTGAGATGGCCCAGCCCGGTGCCGAGCATGCCGTTGACATCGAGGTGTGCCAGTGTCCGGCCGGTTACACCGGCAACTCCTGCGAGTCCTGCGCCCCCCTCTACTACCACGACGCGAACGGAGAGTGCAGTGCCTGCCCCTGTCACAGGGAGAACAGCCAGGGCTGTTACCTGGGCAGCAGTGGAAATGTGGAGTGCCAGTGCAAGCCGCGATTCACTGGAGAACGTTGCATGGAAATTGGTGAGTACTTGGAATCGATTAATCTAGGTCTGATTTTTACATATCAAAGCAACACACACACACACACACAGACACCAACACAGAGTCACAAGCATTTTACCCTTCCTAGATATATTCAGTTTCAAAACCAATTGAACTGAATGCCTCCCGCATCGATTCCCGCTTCCCCGCTCTCTCTTTCTCTCTCTCTCTCTCTTTCTCTTTCTACCAACAACTTTACACCCTCTTAAACTGCTATATCATTTTATTCAATTTTCAACATTTCTTTAACTTTGTTTTCTTATTCACACATCCTCCCCTCGATATCATCCAACTCAATTTGGAAAAAATGAAAAAAAAACAAAAACAATATATATTTTTCAAAAATTAAAATGAACAACAACGATCATAAATGCGACAAACTGAAATCATCACAACAAAACCATCCAATCCATCCACATTCTAGACACATCTCGCATTATTGAAGAACCGCCCAAGATATGCGATTCAGTTGGGGGCTTCTGTTGCAATGGCTTTCATTTCGATATTGAGCCCAACGAGACAATATCGTACAATGACACCCTGCTGATATATAAGGGCAACAGGGTCATAGGAAATATAACGAAACTGCGCTACGGCTGCCAACTGCGAGGTTCGCGACCAACCAATCAATCAATCAATCAGTCAATCAATCAATCCAAACTTAATAAATCAATCAATCGCCACAACAACAACAAGAACAACAACAACTACCGCTCTCTGTCTCTCTATATCTTACCGCAATCTGCTGTTGTAAACTTACTTGTACACTGCAAAAAACAAAACCAACTACCAAACCAATTACAAAATATTTAAATAGCAATTGCACACACACATACATACAATCGATGATATGTACTATATGTTTACACATTTATCTCGCATATGTATCTGTATCTCGTATCTCGTATCTGGTAGACATCTGTTAGACTCCTAATTCTCTGTCAAACTGTTTGTACTCTAAACTCAAAATGCACTCAACTACAAATCATCTGAATTTCTATAATTTTGGGTTAGACTTGCCTAATTCCCCAACTCCCCAACATTTATTGTAACACGCCGAATATCATAAAAAAAAATCTATTATTTTGTGTTCATTATGTTGAACAGTGGAATTTAAACTGTTCACCTCTTTCTCGCTCTCTTCCTTCTTACACTCATTTTTAGCTAACTTTGTTTATATTCGTACTCTGTCGTAGGCTCCTTCCTCAGACTGTGAGGGAGGGATCACTTGGAGATGCTTTGCCACTTTCAGTTTTAAAGTCTTAGTCTTTGAAATCTGTAACTCCAATACTTATGTTGTTGTTTAGCTTGTTTTTATAGAACCTACGTGATAAAGAAAGTTGTTGATTACTTCGTTCTGTGTACAAATCTGTATGTGTTTCATCGCTTTGCCCATGTAATATGATGGATAACTCTGTGTATAAATTCTTACTCGTATAATAGTCGAGCTAGGCTCTATAGATCTCGCTCTCCCTCTCTGTCTCGCTGTATCTCTGTCTCTCAAACTAACCCAACTGCTACACATGGTCTTGCACTTGAGATGAGTTCAAGACCAATATTTAACAGATCGTAGATGGGTAACGCTGTAAAGTCACTGTATGTGTCAGTACGTATTAGATTGAAGGGGTATTTATTGTGTACCCATGTGTTTAGATTGTATCTGGTGGCTAAAACCAAACCCAACGTACTTCCTAGAACCCTTTACCCGAGACTTGACCCAGATAGAATACCTTGTCACTAACACAATTGTATAGAGTTGCGAATTAACAGCTGAGTAAAGCTGGAGCTAACGATTAATCGATGAATTCAATCTTACATCAATCAGACTATGGCAACCCGGAGCCAACATCGACGGAGCAGCCCGATAATATTCGCACCCAGATAATCGTATCGATATCGAAGCCACAGATATCGATAATGCCAGTGGGCGGATCCATCTCCCTGAGATGCAGCGGTCGTATGATGTGGAACAATGTAAGTTCAATAGCAATCACAATAGCATTTCAATTCGAGATGTATTCCATTCCATTCTCAGGATCCTGTCCTGGTCAGCTGGTACAAGCAGAACAGCCGTCTGCCCAACACCGCGGAGATCGATGGAGGCGTCCTGCATTTGCATAACCTGCAAATAACCGATTCCGGTGTCTACATCTGCAAGGCTGTCAACAACCAGACCGCCCGTGTCTTCGAAGACATGGTCTCGATAACCATCTCAAGTAAGTACATTAGGCCCTTAAGCAGCCTTGAACATTTGATAAGCTAATCTGTGTAAATCCTGTAAATCGAATGCGGCTCAAGGATATGCCAAAGAAATGTTGGCTCGCTATGGTAGCTATTAAAATTATGATTAAAATATTTTACATACATAGTTGAATTTTCAACTTGTTTTTAATTATTATTTAATGATAACAATACATTTTTTTGAAACTTGTTTACATACTTAACTATTTAACTAATTTTTGAATCAATTGTAGTTTTGGTTGATTTTTTCGATTATGGTTTAGAAATGCTCGAAAAAACCGGTTTTTAGTAGGTCTGAATTTCAGCACCAGCAAATATTTATGTAATTATTTCCCAGTAAATATTAAAATATTTATTTTTTAGCAAGAGCTAATCGGTATTCCCAGCTAAGCTTATAATCCTTTGCCGACAATTACTCATATTTCATTTACACTCTCTGTGATCAGATCAATCGCAACGCTCACCCGCCCAGATCATCAGCTTGCCCTCTACTGTCACCTTTGATGAGTATCAGCCCAATGAGATCAGCTGTGATGTTGAGGGCAATCCCGCTCCCACCGTGACCTGGACCCGCGTCGATGGCCAGGCGGATGGACACACTCGCACCGACGGCGGCCGCCTGATCTTCGACTCGCCGCGTAAATCCGACGAGGGACGTTACCGCTGCACGGCACAGAACCAGTTCAATGCGGACGAGAAATACGTGCAGATTTACGTGCGTGGAAACGCGCCGCCGCCCGCACGCGAGCGACTCTACATCCAGCCGGAGGACTTCAACGGCGAGTCCGGAGACACAGTGCGCTTCACCTGTCAGTCCACCAGTGGTGCGATGCTCCAATACGAGTGGTTGCACGACGGCTACCCACTGAATCCCCAGCAGCAGCGCAACATCATCATCAGCGGCGATACCCTGGAGATTCGCGATGCCACAGCCCGCGACTCCGGCACCTACACGTGCGTCGGCATCGATTTGCGCAGTCGCCGCAACTACACGGAAGACGCGCGCGTCTACATTGAGCAACGCCAGGTGCCGCCCTCTGGCGACGGGTAAGCGTAATTGAACCAAATCGAATCGAATCGAACTAATCAATATTTTGATCGTTTTCAGCATTGCACCCATTATCATGCACTTCAACGAAGTCAACTCAATTATTCAGGGCGCCGACTTTAGCATCACTTGCGAGTCGAGCGGATCGCCATATCCGAACATCAAGTGGATCAAGGTTAACGCCCAAATGCTCTCCAATGTCCATCAGACCGGCAATGTGTTGCGTATTATCAACGCCAAGCCCGAAAATCGCGGCACCTATCTCTGCATTGCCGAAAATGCTCATGGCATAGATCAAAAGTCCACTAATGTCGATGTTGAACGTAAGTAATTCCCCTTTATGATCCTTTATTTATTTTATTTTATTATATCTTATTGAGCGTCTTTGCTCCAAAAGTCGAACTTATAAATTAGTCACGATTACACGTTATATACGAATTTTTCACTGAGATATAATATAGAATCAGTTAAATCACATGGTTACTTACAACATGTGTATATTTTAGCCTAAATTTCAATATGCTCTTCATTGTGCGATATTTCAAACAAATATCAATACCACAACAATTTTTACTTATTGTGCAATTTGTGAAAACATTTGTCACGAAGAGTTGCCAGGCTAATGGCAGACAGTTGGTAGTGTTACTTTAAATTACTTTTAAATTTTTTTTAGCTAAACAAAATCAACTATTATATAAATAAATTAAATAAGAAACAAAATAGAAACTTATGGTTCTGCAATAATAAACTTAAAAAAGTTGCTAAACAAACCCTTGGGTAATTTAATCTAAAAAGGTGTCAATTCATTAACTTTTTAGGTAGAACTTCAGTTTTGGTTGAACATGGAAATTCCTCTATCATATTTCCTAATACTTCGACAAAATTGTCTTCTTGAGCAACTGAACTCTACAACAACATCAGCAACTTTTGTATTTGTAATTTATTTGTGTTCAGCTGTGTTTTGTTTTTTGCTCGGGCTATAAATTATTTGTCAGTTGATGCTCTTTTGTCAAATCAATGACATAAGTAACATCAACATTGAGTAACATCAACGAATCTTTGGATAAATTAAGCTCTTTACCGTATAATTCTACCTGAAAGTTAAGAATTAAATGTGCTTCTATTCCACACACTTGATAAGTGAATTTAATGGCGTTTATTTGCTCTGTTTCTTCCGGATGCTTTCCTTTAATCTGTTAAAATTGGTAATATGGTAATATTTGAACCTTTTAAATTATTTACAATTGATAATAAATCTTTGAATTTAATTATGCAATGCCAAAGTGCACAAGAATGGAGTCGGTAATAAGACAGGTCCGCAGAGTCTGATCCTAATACTAATCTGTACAACCACCATAATTTACTTGTTTACAGCTCGGGAGGCTCCGAGCGTTGACATTAAAAAGTCGGCGACAGCAGCGCACTTAGTCGGCGATGAGGGATGGCTTTACTGCATTGGTACTGGCATTCCCGACCCGACGGTGCAGTGGCGCCGCGTCGATGGTGCCCCACTATCGCCCCGCCATGAGCAGCACGAGAACAGTCCCGGCTACTTGATGTAAGTATCGGATTCCCTACAAAATCAACAATTTATTTATTTATTTAATACTCACTTGCTCCCTTTTTCTGCGCAGAATTCACGACATACAAATCGCCGATGCCGGTGACTACGAGTGTGTGGCTGAGAATGAAATTGGACGCAACAGTGCCACCGTCAATCTGCGTGTGATTGAACGACCTCTGATCACCTTCGATCAGGACACCTCGATGATGCGGCTCACCGAGGGCGATGAGTTGGCCATCACTTGCATGGCCAGCGGCTATCCGAATCCATCCGTGCAGTGGGTCAACCATGCATCATCTCCATCCTCACAGCAAGGTCGCCATTTCGGCGAAAACACGGCGTATCTGAACATCTACCGTGTGAGCCAGGCCGATGCTCGGGTTTACACCTGTGTGGCGACCAACGAGGCGGGCACCGATGAGCGCCAAATTCGCGTCGATGTGCAGCCCAAGCGCGGTGATATCACTGAACGTAAGTAACCTTTGAACTGCACTAATCGTTGGCAGTACACGGAGCGAAAAAATCAAATATTTCATGAGTACTATATATAAAACACCACATTTCAAACTTGATTTCTCACTAAGATTGAAATTACTAAAGACGATCAATCTTATTTTGAGTACGATATTTAAAGTTCGCAGTTTAAATATCCGAGTATTTTCAAACTTAAAAGAGAGCTAGAAATGTAGAGTTTAAACTTAATTCAAGTTCCTTAAACTCTGTAACTGAGTACAAAAACTCCTTAAAATAAGAACAAATACATAATTCAAAGTTACTCGAGCTTAATTTTCTCTCTGTATACTTATGCTAATGATTTCCTCCACACATTTCAGCTGATGGCGATGTGGAGGAACAGAGATTCGAGACCAATCTGGGTGAAAATGTTACCCTCTCCTGTGACTTGGCACCCAGCTTTAACACCCACTGGACCCGTGTCGATGGACAGCCGATGCAACCGAATGCACACTCCGAGCACAATACTCTGACCATTACTTATGTCCAGGAGGAAAATCTGGGACAATATCGTTGCAATGCCGTTGACAATCGGGGCTCCATCGTCGCCTATGTGGTGCGGGAACTGGTTCTCCTGCCACTGCCACAGATCACATTCCGTCCCAAAATACCAATTGTGGTGGAGGCTGATCGCAATATCGACATCTACTGCCAAGTGACCAATGCCAGGCCCGAGAATATTCACTGGACTACCGACAACAACCGACCATTGCCCAGGTAAGGCTTTCCCTGAATCCAATATAGCCTAAGGTCTGTTATTCTTTAACCTAAGGTCTGCAAATCAGCTTTGAGTACTTGGGTTTGAAAAGATTTTGAGCTCAGACCTTTAAGCAATCGAAGAAGGAGCTGCTCCATTAGTTTCACAATTGGAGATTTACAGTCTAAAAAAAAAAGCTAAAAAAGCTGCGGGTTATTTTCAGAAACAGAATAAACGTTACATGGCATATATACAGGGTGACCAGAAATAACGGAGACAAACATTTTTAACTATAATTTTACTAAACGAGAGAAATTTAGCAAAGCAACAATTAGTAACGATAAAGTGGATCACTAGTAGTAAGATTCTCAGCCGGTTTCGAAATGGTCTCCTCCAGCTGCCATGCACAGGCCCAAACGTGATCTAAAATTGTTGGCCATGGGCCGCAGGTCCTCGGGACACAGTCGGTTCCATTCCAAGAGCAGCGATTGCTTCAGCGCCTCCAAACTTTTGTGATTCTTAGCACAGGTCCTGGCCTCCAATATCGACCACACGCTGTAGTCCATCGGGTTGAGATCCGGCGAGTAGGGTGGCCATTCAGCAGACGAGATGAAGTCCGGAAAATGAGTTTTGGACCAGTCTTGCGTCATTTTCGCCTTGTGAGCCGGCCGGAGTCTTGTTGAAAAGTCCAGTCCGCATCGCCAAAGTGCAGTTGGGCCCAAGGAATTACCACGGCTTCGAGAATGTCGCGGCGGTACACTTCTTGGTTTCTTTTAAACCCTTGATCCACGAAAACCAGGGGTTTCTTGCCGCTGGCGCAAATGCCGCCCCAGACCATAACGGACTTCGGATTTTGGCGATGTTTGACAATGGCCGACGTACTCGGAGCCTCTACGGACCAGATCCAGTCGTTTTGGTGGTTGTGGGCCTGCTCGACGGTGAACAGCTTCTCATCTGTGAAAAGGATGCGCTCCTACCGCCGACCTGCGGCCCATGGCCAACAATTTTAAATCACGTTTGGGCCTGTGCATCGCAGCTGGAGGAGGCCATTTCAGATCCGGCTGAGAATCTTACTACTAGTGATCCACTCTATCCTTACTAATTGTTGCTTTCCTAAATTTCTCTCGTTTAGTAAAATTATAGCTAAAAATGTTTGTCTCCGTTTTTTCTGGTCACCCTGTAATATAGAAAGACTGCTGAAAAGAACTGCATTTAATTAATGATAATAAATGGTTTAGCAGCTATTCGATCTTAAAGTTAGACTGTACTGTAGCAGGAAACAAGCTGTGAGCCTCTGTAGATCGTTCGAGATCACAGTTTGCTGAAAGATAGGACAGGGCAACCATTTATTTTGTTGAGTCCTGGCACAACTTGCCAAAAATGACAGAAAGACCTAGCTGAGCCAAGTGATTCGTAGAAAAGGGGACAAACATCTGATGGTACTTAAAAGTGGACTGTTGACCTAAACTCAATTTCCGACAATTGGCAATTCGACAGCTCCGTGCACATTGACGGTCAGTATTTGCGCTTCGTGGCCATCACTCCGGCCGATGCCGGTGTCTACAGCTGCTCGGCCACGAATGAGTACGGAACTGTGAGGAAGAATGCACAGGTTGTGGTCAGGCGACCCACTTACTACCAACAACAGCCACAGTCGCAGCAGCAGGAGGGCCACGAGGGGGAGAGTGTCGAGCTGCGCTGCACGGTGAGCACGTCACGCGGTGAGCAGCACGATGACAATGTTCAGGTGAGTCGATTGGATACCATAATCGATGTGGTGGATGCTCGATGCGGATCTACAATAAAAAGGCAATGATTTCAGTTCACGTGGCAACGCGAAGATGGGCAACCATTGCCGAACAATGCTCGGCGCGATAGCCAGGTGTTGATCCTGTCATCGCTGCGCATCGAAGATGGCGGTCGTTATATCTGCGACTCGTATGATTTGGAAACCAGGCAACGTCTGCCTCAAACGTTCGTTGATTTGCGTGTACTAAGTGAGTAGAGCCCTTCCCGCAGCCCTTTGGTTGTTGGTTGTTGGTCATAATGTCAGGTCCGACAATCCGCAACAGCAACAGATATAACTCTTATCTCTCACACAAATACACACACACAAACACCAACACAAAACACACTCACAATCCTAAACTGTATACGATTCTAACGTCAAGTGTTAGGCCAGCCCTCAGACAAGAGAATTTCAATTGCAAAAGGATTACAAAAAAAAAAAAAAAAAAAAAAAAAAAAAAAAAAACTTGAAGAAAAACGAAATCACATAAAATGAAAATCGAAAGAAGGAAAATTATAGATAACGAAGATTTTAGGCTTTGTTGGCAATATTATTCAGAGCAGATTGAAAGATGAAAGGCTCGCTCGCTCGCTGATTTTACTTTGTTCTTATCAACATCTACTATATAACTACTATATCTTGATCCTCTATCTATTCTGTAACTGTAACTGTAACTGTAACTGTATCTATATATCTTTATCCATATGTTTATGTATTTCCATATGTATCCATGTGTGTGTTTATCCAGCAACTACTTAACTAAACACACTTATACTCGATCTATATAAATATACAAACCACACAAGATCTGTAAACTGATCAATGTTCAGACACTTTGTAAATATGCGAGCTGAAAAACTACCAAGTATCTTACTCTCTACTACTGTAATCATAAAAAATGCAACACACAACACACATACCACAGAAACACACACACATACAGTTCGCAAGCGAGTTAAAATAAATAATAACAATAAGAAATTGGAATCGGAATCGGAAACGGATATGGAAACGGGTCTAAACCACAACACACTACTCTGTATATATGACAATAAGACAAATACACCACACAGCCACTAACAATTGTAACTCTCTTTAAAATTTAAGTCAACAAAAATGATTACGAAAATATGTCAATCACATCTAAACACACAAACACACACACACACACAGTATCTGTATCTGTATCTACTTATAAGTATCTGAAGAATTCGCTAAAAACAAAAACAAAACTGGTGACGGTTACAACATAAACACGTTTAACTGCCCCAAAACGCAAGACGTTTGCCATCTTGTACAGTACACAAAATACTGTAAAATACCAAAAAAAATACCAACTACTGCCCAATGCATGCCCTACAAACGATCCAACTGCCTCGAACCAACCACCCACACACAAAGCCACATACAGCCATTTTTTTTCGATTATTTCCAAATTAAATTTCTAATCTTAAGTTAAATGCAAATGGCAGCAACAAAAAAAAATGCCAAAAAAAAAATCCAAATGAAATTATTCAATTCAATTATACTTATCTTATATACACCATATCTTTTCATAGTTAATGCAAATGAAGCATTTGACATAACATAAACCTATAAATAATATTTTAAACTTTTAAGCTTACAAGTGGCTGCCATATCTAATACAATATCTTTTAAGTCCCAGCAAAATCCACTAAGTGACAAATAAAACAACAAAAAAATATTAACATACATTTTACACAAAAAAAAAAAAATCAATTTGTGTGAATCAAACAATTGTAACATATTCTTTTTATTTCGTTTAATATTAACATTTATTAATGTTTTTAGTTTGTGTGTCCTTGCAGAGTCTGACACAACTTGTCTATTTATATTTTGTCTGTCTGGCAACACTGATTTCCGATTTTATTCCACACATTTAACTGAAGCCTACTTTTTGGGGCTTTCATTTCAAAAGGGTCCCAATAGTAAACCCTCTGCAAGGATATTTCAACTTCGGCATGACGAAGTTATCTTTTTTCTCTTACATGTTTATTTTGTTTTGATTTTTGACTTTGTGTCAGTTGCCTGTGTTTAATTTTTAATTGGGCCTTCTCATTTCTGGTGTCGGATACGTTCACTTGGTCGTTTCTTGTTCTGGTGTTTGTTCATTTCCTCCCAATGGTTCTGTGATCTATCAACGGCGTGCCAAAAAAATTAATATTGACAATGCCTACCATTTACTATTTTTCCTCCTGTGTTCTGTTTGTGGTTTTTAGTCAGCATAACAATGTTATCAATCAACAAATAATGAACATAAATAAATACTGCACTGCACACATTTCTCTTTTTACCATCTCACTCACCTTCCCTCTTCCATTTGCACACAAGCAGCACCTGCACTTCACAAAATAAAATGTACTCAAGAAATGTTTTTAATAAATGCCAAACCAAATATTAAATATCATGTAATTGTGATCGATTAAAAAACAAAACAAAAAAACCAACCTACACATAATAAACTATTGTAAATAATCTCAAGTTGGAAATGTTTAGATAATCGTCTGTTGTATTTTTTATCTGGAATAATTTAAAATCAGTTTAAAAGCATCAAAACAGTAAAAAAAAAACAAATTGGCAAAGCAATTAATTCCAAATCAATTATCAAATTCAAATGAAATTTCAAATTCTTCAGTCTCCCCAGTTAGCTCTGCTCTGCTAAAGTCTATCATAAAAAAAAAAATAATGAAATGATCTGATAAATAAAATATATAGTTCTGGATAGGTCAGAATTTTTCAAAATATGGTACAAATCAAATGATTTCATATATATTATTTATATCTCTCTTTCTTTACTGCTTTTTCTCTTCTCTCTCCCACTTTATCTCTCTCTCTCTCTTTCTTACATGTGCGCTTGTGCAAAATGCAAACATACAAAAAATACCACACACACACACATATATAAATATGTATTATTGTAACTCTGCAATGTTTCGTGCGCTTTGCAAATGACAAAACTCTAAAAACAACAAAAAAAAAACAATAAAAAAAATACAAACACCACACGAAACATTACACAAAAATTCAACCAAACAACCGAATCTGATACTGAATCTAAATAATCTATGCTCATGTATACATAATCCATAAACATACATATATATATTCATGTATATGCATGTATAAACTATATACTGTATACACTATATATATGCGGCAACAACAACAACAACAACATCAACTGCTACAACAACCAATCAACCAACCAACTACCAACTGCAACAACAACAACAACTACAACTGTAACAACTACAACTGTAACAACAACAACAACAACAACATTCAATTGAAATACCCTAGCAAATAAGTACAATTTGAGTGTGTATAGGGGCCGCCAAGAGATACCCTGCATGTTTTTCTATATATGTGCAGGTGTGTTGCCGCTACAGCCTAATAATCATTATAATATTTCAAATAATTTTTTAGTCCCAATACATAATTAGTATTCTTTTTTATTATTGTTTTCTTATGAGTTTACTCCTATTTTTTTTCTTTTAACTGTATGTTATTTTTGATTATTTTTATGATTATTACTTTTCTTTGTTGTAAATCTTTTTGCTTTGTAATACTTTAACACTAGTCCTTCGATTTGTATATAAACGAGCAAAATAATCTTCGAATCGATGGAAGCTAAACTCTATGTTAATCGTTAACTAAATCAAGCTATTAAAAAGAAAATTGCTAAAAATTACTTTGCACACCCAAGATGGCCTTAAATATACATTGCTAGCTAGCTTTTATCTAGTATTTAGTTGTAGCAATTATTTCCTGCATCTTACTAAACTAGCATACAACACACATACACACAAACACACAAGAGTCGATGGTACATGATGTACATATGTATATGCATATATGAACACTATTTAAAGCATGTACAACAACTACTTGCTCAGTTGACAAACGGTGCGTATGCGTAATTCTTGAGTAGGGGCAACTGTGACGGGGAGTAGAAATACTATACTAGTACTAACCGTGGCTGAAGTACAATATTATCTATTTTGGCATTCATTTGCTAATCTCTTATCTTATGCTTTCTATGCAAAAAACAAAACCAAAATAAACCCAAAACAATTACTGCAACAATACCATAAAATACCAACAAAATCCCAAAAAAAAATTACAAATGCATTGCAAATGCTGAGATATTGCAACAGATTTCAAAATGACCAAATTAACGCCAAGTAAACCACTGGCACCACCATTGGCACCACGTCCCCCCATCATCTCCTACGCCTGTCAAGCCAACGACTTCAAGTGCGTTTCCCATCCGCACACGTGTGTCAAGGCATCCATGGTCTGTGATGGCATCTACGACTGCACGGACCACTCCGACGAGTTCAACTGTACGCGGGATTTCGGTCAAGGCAAGGCGACAGGCGGCGGTGCAACGGGAACTGGAACGGGAGTGACTTCAGGAGGATTAGGCAATTTCAAGCGCTGGAAGAAAAGTGGGGACAGTGAAAAGCAGAAGAAGCTTCGAGGACATCAGCTATGGGGACAGGATTATCGGCGGGAAAGGACAAGCAAGCGTCAAGTTGTGCAAAAGCTGAGCAAAAGCTTCGGTTTGTCATAAGTTTTCTCATTTCCTTTAACCACGCTCTCTCTCTACCTTTCCAACTATCTCTATCATCTTTCTCTCTCTCTCTCTCTCTCTCTATCTATTGCTATATAACACACTCTTTCTATCATACCATCACTTTCCCCTGATTTATACTTCTTCAACTTAACCATCATCGATCTTTGTCCTTCATTGGCTATCTATCTTTCTCTCTCCCACTCAATCCTTTCTCTTTTTAACACCGTTCGAAGCGGCATCACGACTGAAAACTGCAACAATTGTAATTTGCACACAACTCACGTTTGAACTAAGAATTAAAAAAAAAACAACAAGAACAACCACTGTCAAAGCCACAACAACATTAATATCGATAAATTATCAATTTGACCAACGACAACAACTACAACAACAACAGCAATCGTTCTAATGTATGGGTAGCTGCTTCTCTGACTGTACGCAGCTTTTGTAGTTCGTAAGTCATAATGGTATCGATAACCCGATCAATGCCAACGTTGTCGTTATCGATAGCACTGAAGCAAAATTATTGCAACCTTTACACCTTTACAGCATAAACAACAACAGCATTTACAGCTTTGGTTTCGGATAAAACTATAATAAAAAAGATCTGGATCAAAATCGAAATCGAGATCGAAATGGTATCGGAATTAAATTATCTAATCGCATGTGGGCAACCTGTACTAACCCAAAAAAAAAGAGCTGTATAAATTTTAAGAAAATCCAACAAAATTCTTGTAAATAATACGCCACACACACATACACGACTCGTATGAGAAAATACTGGAAAAAAAACAAAACGATTTGTAAACTAAAAATCTTTCGATCGCCACGAAAAAAATTGTCATCAAAATATAGTATAATACTTAGAAGACATTTTGTAGAATTTGTACTGTATTTAGATATTAAATAATCGTATGTATGTAAGTAAATGTATATGTGTGTACATAGGTATGATTTATGTCCATAAAACATCAACTTACGAAAATGAACTGGTCTAATGGTCTGTTATCGATAACAATCCATAGAAATCAATTCGTAATTAGAAGAAGATAATCCAAAAACAATTCTGAACTATCGCATCTGTAACCCCATAAACAAACATATAGATACACACACCCACGCAAACACACACATACATATGTAATCGTACTCTATGTGATTCGAAAAAGTAGAAATTTTAGCTTAAATGTAGCTGTGTTTTTCCTAGTGTTTTTTTCTCTCTTATATTCTTCTTTCTGTTGATTATTATTATGTTATTATGTTGTTAATTTAGTATCGACATCACCGCTCTTCTATTTTCCCCTACCTCTACTCCCTACTCCCCCTTCTATGTATGTATTTATTTGTCTAACTAGGAAACGAAATTCTAAACATTAATAACTAAAAAAAACCAAAAAAAAACATGTGATGCATATCGAACAGACACACACACACCTACCTCACACACACACACACACACACAACGATGATTGATTAATCTATAGCACTTGCTATCGATTGACCGATCTATCGTGAAGCGTTCGATAAACATCGCATAACTATCTGTATAAATCACCATATTTGACATGTATTTTGCTAACTGCTTTTTTCTCTCTCTGTGTATTTTTTACTATCTTATCCCTCATATCGATGCCTCATCGTACACTCACACACACACATACACGACATACACATATACAATCAACGAACACACACGCACACATATATATGCACACATACATACATCACATACCCCAATTGTGAATTGTCGTCTTCGCCTTCGCCTTCGTCTTCTTCGTCGTCCTTCTCTTCTTGTGTCCTTCGCTTACTGTGTGTCCCGTGTCCTGTATGATCGCTCTCGTTGCCTCGTTATGGTGTTGGCTACCGGGCGGATGCTGCAGCGGGTCTGGCCACAACTCCAGCCACATATCCGGGCTCGTATCTGCCGCCTGCGAGGGCGACTCCTCCGCCAGAGCCCATGAGACCCCGGGACTACAGTCTGAAGCTGGATCAGCAGTCGTCGAAGCTGTTCGTCGGCGACTCCACCGAAGTTGAATGCTACTCCTCGGACACTAGCTATCTTCTGGGAGCTGTCATCTGGGAGCGCTCCGATGGTAAACCACTCTCAACCAATGTTCAGGTGAGCACCAGCTAATACCATGGTCTGAACAGTAGCTTTATTTGACCTTCTTTCCTTCCTTATTTCATTCCTTCCGTCGTTCCTTAATGATGTAGCAAGTGGGCAACCGCCTGGTTATCAATCAGGTGACCGCCGCTGATGCTGGCAACTACGTCTGCAAGTGCAGAACGGATGAGGGTGATCTGTACACCACCAGCTACGAGCTGGCCATCGAGGAGCAGCCGCACGCGCTGCGACGACCCAAGATCCTCCACGCCAAGGTCGGCGACAAGGCGCAGCTCAACTGCGGAGCCGATGAGAACCGACTGCCCACTTATCGCTGGTCACGTCAATATGGACAACTGCAGCCGGGACGGGATATACTCAATGTAAGCGCACAGAAAGAAAGAAAGTCGTACTCAACATTCACAGTCTGAGTGAAGTTTGTGAGTCTCAGAATTTGATCTGGAAATTAGCATAAAAACTCTTTACGCTCGCTTGATCAGAAATACCAAATGGTTTTTACTCGTCTTTTTTTTTTTTGCTATAGGTATTATGATTATAATTGATTGTATTAATAACTTTGATCCTTGACTTCAATGGTATCACTTGATTCGGCACTAAGAAATTAATACATTATATAACAGGATCATTTCTGTAGTCTGTATTTTTGTACTCAGTTACAGAATTTTAGGATATTGATTCAATTTTGAATTATACTTAAATCAGGAATGATTGAGTACTTCAATCTTTAGTCTTGAAATTAAATCCAAGTGTGAAATCCAGTATCGACAACCTTTACCTTGATCTCAATTTTTATGATCAATTCACAGAGCCAACTGATCCTGGACAATGTGCAAGCGAATGATGCCGGCACCTACATCTGCACGGCCGTCTATGGGGATGGGGAGTCCGTGGACTACCCGACCATTCTGGTGGCCACCGGAGCCATTCCGCACTTCCATCAGCAGCCGCTCAGCTACATGAGTTTCCCCACAATTGCGAACTCGTCGATCAAGTTCAACTTTGAGATCACATTCCGGCCGGAGTCGGGCGACGGTCTGCTGCTCTTTAACGGACAAACCCGCGGATCCGGCGACTTCATTGCCCTGTCCTTCAAGGATCGCTATGTGGAGTTCCGCTTCGACTTCGGTGGCAAGCCGATGCTGGTGCGCGCCGAGCAGCCGATGAAGCTGAACGAGTGGCACACGGTGAGTGTGCACAGGTCCCGTCGGGATGGATACATGCAGCTGGACGAACAGCATCCGGTCGCCTTCCCCACACTGGCCCAGACGCCACCGCTGGAGCTCATCGAGGATATGTATATTGGCGGTGTGCCCAACTGGGATCTGCTGCCCAGCGATGCGGCTCCCCAGCAAACGGGCTTCATTGGCTGCATCAGTCGCCTCACACTCCAGGGCCGCACCGTCGAGCTGATGAAGGAGGCCAAGTTCAAGGAGGGCGTCACCAGCTGCGCACCCTGCGCCAATGCGCCCTGCGCCAACGGCGGCATCTGCCTCGAGAGCCAAACGGAGCAGGCCTACACCTGTGTCTGCCAACAGGGCTGGACCGGACGCAACTGCGCCGTTGTCGGCAACCAGTGCACGCCCGGAATTTGCGGAGCCGGTCGCTGCCAGAACACCGAGCTGGACATAGAGTGCCTGTGTCCACGGAATCGCACAGGCGATCGTTGCCAGTACAACGAGCACCTGAACGAACACAGTCTCAACTTCAAGCGCAACAGCTACGCGGCATACGGGTAAGATCTTCCTCCACTAAGATCTTCTCAGATATTCCTCGAAATTCCCAGGTATTCCCAGCTGGAAATATGCCCTGCGATAACAAAAGTGGTGTTCCTCGAATGCTTTGGCAAGCTGAGCTAGTGATAAGACCTCAAGGTTACTCGTTAGGTAGATTTTCCTTAGTATCCAGTTGGCAATTTGCGGATTTCCACTCGATCCATATTGGGCCCATTTTCATTTTTTTCACATGCGTTTTATTCCAAGGAATTTAAAAGCGCACAAATGACTGTTATGTTACATTCTAATGTATGAGTGTTTATACCCGTTACTTAAAAAATAATTAAAAGAGTATTCGGTATTCGTTGCAATGTATGTAACAGGGAGAAGGAAGCATCTCCAACCCTATAAAGTATATATACTCTTGATCAGCATCAACAGCCGAGTCGATTTAGCCATGTCCGTCTGTCCCTCCGTCTGTGTGAGCGGCTAGATCTCAGAGACTATAAGAGCTAGAGCAACCAAATTTGACACACGGACTTCTATAAACCCCACGCAGGTCAAGTTTGTTTCAAATTTTTGCCACGCCCCTTCCGCCTCCGTAAATCGCGAAAAGCCACCACACGCACAGTTTTCAAGATATTAGGACTGTTTTACTAATAACCATTAGCTATTATTATTACCTATCATCCTACTAAATCGTAACAAGATCGGACAAATAAAAAGGTTTAAATGGCTGATAAAAGCTCTTAAGCAATAGAAGTGCCTAAAAGCATGCATAAAGAATATTTTAAATTAATTAAAGTAAGTATCCTATAGTAGGGAGCTCGACTTTAGCCTTTCCCACTTGTTTGAAGCTGAAATCTCTAAGCTTGGCAGGTGACTCCAGCCAGAGAGCCACGTTTCAAATAAAAAACTAAGTACAGTAGCGGACAAAGAAAACCGAACACTACAAAAGAGCGATTTTTGGATTTTTTTTATATTTCTTATTTAATCGACCATAGGAAAAACTTATAAAACCTAGGAACCGTTTGAATGATACAAAACTTTCCTTAAGCCATTAGATACCCATTGAAAATTTCGAATTTTTATAGAAGTCTACTTTTTAAACCTTTTTTCCACGGGCTCAAATTGTTTGGATGCAAAAATTCAAATAATTCTAATAGTGTAAATTTTTTAAAAATCTCTTTGTTAGTATTTTTTATAATTTTTTGAAAACGACTAAAAATCCACTTTTTGTATGAAAATGAGGAAAGTTTTGTATCATTTATACGGTTCCTAGGTTTTATACGTTTTTCTATTGTCGAATCAATAAAAACTTAAGACAAAACTCCAAAAAACGTTTTTTTGTAGCGTCCGGTTTTCTTTGTCCGATACTGTATTTGTAACATATATACAGGTATGCCACAGAAATCCCTTCCACTTGAGTTTCACGTCAATTTTATTTCTCCGTGCCACAGTCAAATCACCTGAAAATTTTTGGGGGAAACGAAATCATCACTCAATCCACTGGCGTCCGATGCCATGAGAATAATGTCACATTTTTTGTCCGAATTTTAGAATTTAGAGTTGTCAATAACTTTTAATTTTTTTGTAAGCTATACAAATTCGATTATTACATAAATAAATTAAATAATATTAATTAAAGAAGAAATAAAATAATAACCTATTATTGTGCAATGATAAACTTAAAAAAGTTGCTAAACAAACCCTTGGGAAACTTAATCTGAGAAGGGGCCAACCCTAGCAGCCTAGTACGAAATGGTTGGTGAACATGCTTAAAACAATAAATTACTCGAAAGTCTGTGGCATGGAGAAATTTTCACTTGTGATTTCTGTAGAACACCTGATTAATTGAATTTAATTTATGCATTTTAAGCTCCGTTTCTTAAGAACTGAAAACAGCCATAACTGTCAGGATATTTATCCGGCCTTGATGCGATTTAGTTGAATGACTGTACATCACTACCAAATAATACTTACTTGAGGTGTATCAACCAATCTCTCGCAGAATCTTGTTGCTTTTATCGTACAGCTGTCGGAGGGACCCAGAGATGTAGATTTAGTACAGGGCATCAAAGTGCCAAAGATAATCTTCGCTTTTTGTTGTGGACTTATGTTGACTACTAGTCCGACTTAATTCATAATCTACTTCAAGAGATGTCCTAACTCACCTTGACTTGCATCCCTCACAGCACTCCTCGGGTATCGCGCTTCAATGTGACGCTGTCGCTGCGTCCGTCCAGCTTGCGGGATGCGGTGCTCCTCTACACGGCTGAGTCGGAGCTGCCCAGTGGGGATTACGTGGCGCTGGTGCTGCGCGACGGTCACGTCGAGCTGCTGATCAATACGGCGGCTCGCATCAAGCCGGTGGTGGTGCGATCTCCGGAGCCACTGCCACTGCACAGATGGACTCGGGTTGTGCTGCTGCGTCGCCAGAGCGAGAGCATCCTCCGTGTCGGCGATGGACCCGAGCTGCACGGAAAGGCGGCGGGAGCCCCTCGAACACTCTCACTGAAGACGCCGCTGTATGTGGGCGGTTACGATCGGGCGACCGTCAAGATCAATGGCGATGTGAACATCACGGATGGCTTCGACGGCTGCATCTCCCGGCTGTACGACTCGAGGACGCCCATTAATCTGCTGGCCAACTTGGTGGATGCGGCAAATGTCCAGAATTGCGGTGAACTCAACGAGATCGGCGACAATGACACCGACGGAGATCTTCCGGTGGCGCCAGTGGCCGATCATCAGCCATCGTCATCGTCATCGTCAGCAGGCAACCATGGATCCGATGAGGAAATGCAGCCGTACGAGAGCTCGCCCTGCGCCAACGATCCCTGCGAGAACGGCGGCACCTGCAGCGAGCTGGGCAAGCAGGCGATCTGCACCTGCCAGCTGGGCTACAGTGGCAAGCACTGCGAGGATCGTAAGTCGAGTGACAGTCGAGAAAGGATCATCATCCAAATGCTGAATGTCCAAATGTCTTCTCTTTGTAGATATCCAAGTGGGCTTCAACGCCTCGTTCCGTGGTAATGGATATCTGGAGCTAGATCGCAATCAGTTTAGCGCCAGCGTGGATCAGGACTATACCTCGGCCGTCGTCGTATTCTCCACCAGCAAACCCAATGGTCTGCTCCTGTGGTGGGGACAGCCCGCTGGCGAGGAGTTCACCGGTCAGGACTTTATAGCCCTTGCCGTCGTCGATGGTTACGTGGAGTACGCGATGCGTCTGGACGGACAGGAGGCGGTCATCCGTAACACGGACACTCCGGTCGACGATGGCAATCGCCACATTGTCATCGTCAAGAGGGTGGACAACACTGCCATCCTCGAGGTGGATCGCCTCACCTACTCCGACGAGACGCGACCCACCAGCCGCAAGGAGATGCATCTGCCTGGCAACGTCTTCATCGGTGAGTTTGCCCCAAATCACCCTTGACTACACCGAAGTTTCAAGATTAAAATTACAGATTTTAGCATATTTTCTTTGTATACCTTTGTAGAGGATACTATTATTTTTCTCATTTAATTGTTAGACATGAAAGGAGACATGGAAGATCCCATAAGATGTCTATATTTTTGATCAGGTTGACGAGCAAAGTCGATTTCGCGAAACGGTCATAAAAAATCTGTAGAAAATCAACCTTTGGTATGAGAAATTCCAAAACTCACAACTTTCAACTATACATAATTGCCCAAATTATTTCAGTAATTCATTAAGTCATATCCATCACTTCCCAATAAAAAATACAGTCGACTTATATCGAAAACTAAAATATAAAAGATTTATAAAATTTTTGTTTTATGACCCTTCTAATTTTTAGAAGTAACGACGGCAACAACAACACACAAAGGGCTATTTTCTCACTTTTTGAGGCTTAGAATTCACAACTGGTTCTGGCGTCTCAGAGATGACATTAGTCTTGGATCGCTGGTCAAGTCAGGACAACGGTACTGATGATTGAGATTGGCATCTCTTGAAACTGCTGTATACAGCTTTGTGTGTTGTTGTTTGTTGTTAGTGTCATATTGACAATACTAGACCTCAAGTCAGCTAAAACTTACTAATAAAAGATTTATATTGAATAAAACTTTCTGAAGATAACAAATCTTCGGTCTCCCTAAGATAACCTTCCGTTCGAGACATAATTGACAAGACCATAAAATAGGCAAACCAAAATTCGTAAAGTTTTGGATGCAAGTCCAAAGTTCTTAGAAGACCCTCGATGATTAAAATATTTGCTGAGAGCGAAATTAAAAGCAGCGAACTGTTAATTGATAATATCCCTCTCTGTACATTTGGCTTATTTTCAATAATGTTACCAATTCCTGTTGCAGGTGGCATTCCGGACATTTCGCAATTCACGGGCAAACGCTACACGCACAACTTCAACGGCTGCATCGTGTTCGTCGAGGGCGATGCTGCGGGCCAGATCAACCTGGGCAAATCGTCCGTCAGTGGCGTCAACGTGGACACCTGCCCTGTGTAAGTAGAAGCAACTAAGGTAATTCTAGGGTTCTAGGCGGGAGGGTGGGTAGGTCAATTCAATTCTCGATTGTGACTTTAACTTGTTGACTTTGACTTGTTCACAATGCATTCGCTATTTGGACGGAGATTAGCAGCGATTATCCATTCAGCTTGGTATATCACAAGTTCGATGGCAACGATGTGAGGTACGATCCCAATTTCTTCGATGAGTTCGATCAACCGCCGCCGGTGCATATCATCTATCCACGGCCCAATTTTAATCAGCTGCAACATAGTCAGGGCTACGGCATTGGGGCGAGTGCTGCCCGACATGCCCGACAAATGGGCGTGGCAGTGGCCACTGTGCCACCACTGACTCTACTGGCAGCCAGCTTGCTCTGGCAGCTGCCAGCGCCCAGTTAAGTGGGTCGAGTTCTTGATCAACTATAAACTAATCGTGCCATATCACTGCAAAATATCATGTTCTATACATACGAATATAATGCGATATCGATATCGAAATCTAAATAAAAATATACACAGATACATGCATACACATATATCTACATATATACAAAGTATATACATAGACTTAACTATAGCTAAATGTTTGCAATAACAATAACTATATTCGATATCCTAAAGGATCTAACATAATATACTTATACTTAGTGTTATGTTTTTTTTTCTGAGAGAATGTAGCTAGCACCAAAATATTGTTAAACCACGTTAAAATTAACATAATACCACATAAGATACCGATTACTTATGAAAGTATGTACTTGAAAAGGGGCCGAGGGCTAGAAGTGGGGATAGTTACAATAAGTATGATCGTAGTCCATTAACCTCCAGTCTTATTATCTTATTGCTTGGCCATAACTATCAGCAAATATACTATATACGAAATAATCTATATATGTATATCTAGAAAATATAGTACATATAATATTATAATAAAAGAATAGATAAATGCAGACACAGGCGAGTTCGATGCTCTTTTCGTTGAGACAAAGTCTGAAATAGCAGAATTATGGATAGACAGCACTTTTATATGGTAAAAGGATATAGAAAGATCTGCAGATGCAGAAACTGTTCCCAACTAAATGATTTTTAATCAAGTTGCGATCCAGCGCTTGCTTAAAAAATAATTATTTTATGCCTAGCATTCTTAAGAAGTAAAAATATTATGTATCATAATATCATAATAAAAGTAAGACCTTTTAATGCTTATACTCCCTTTAAAAAGCTATGTTTCTAAAGTGTTAACTCTTTAAATATAACTTATTCTTTAGGTAGAAAAATGTTTATACTTATCTGAAAGAAGCTTTCTTAACTTTAAATTTATTATTCTAATTATTTATATATAATTTTTAAATTCAGTTAAAATCAGATTTTTATGCAAGTTCTTAATTTTATTTTACATAATTTTCATAGAGCTTTCTATACATTTATTAATTAAGAATTTAGCATTAATTTAATCGAAACATCTGGGAGATTGAGATACTTATTTTCTACGTATTTTCAGTAAGTTTGTTAATATTATTTTGGGGTTTTATTTCGTTTTTTTTTATTTTTATTTTCTGATTTGGTTTTCGTTTCTTTTGCATTTCAGTAACGATGAGGCCCATGGCGGAACTGAACCACCTGTCGTGTAAACTTTAAAGAAACACAGAAAACCCACAACAAAAGTTGGCATATTTTTTTTTTTTATAAATCAAATAACTTTTTGTTATATGTTTATGCATATATGAAGCATAGGGAAGAATTACAGAATTCGCTAATTGTTGATTTAACGATTAATCCAAACAACACGAACGAAACGTTGCAATTGCTCCATCTTTTATATTTTATATCTTAAATAAATGGGAAACAAAAACAAAACAGTTATGATAACAATGATACAAATTAAAAAAAAAAAATAAAACCAAACAACTAACTTTTAATGTATACAACGGCCATAAGAAGTGAGACACAAACAAAACTCGAAACGAAACAATAAAAATATATGGATTACATACCTAATAATAAATACTAAATAAAAAAAACATAATTGTATACATATTAAATATACATAAATATATAACTTTAAGGCCTAACTAACTCATGCAACCACCAACAACACAAACACAACAAAAACAACAAACAACGCATACTAGCCAACAAGAAGAAGAGGACGATAAAGTTGAACAAACTATACAACTGTAATGTTATAGCATTTGATAATTATTATAATTAATTTATTAATGATTTATCCATTCATTATTGATTTCGAGATTTGTTGATAGCCCCAGTGTAAAATGTTGTGCAGCTTGAAAATTAACAGCCTTAATCTTAAAATTGCATATAACACGCACACATGCATATACACACCAAAATAAACACACATGCACAAAGTTTAAAAATTTAAACTAAATATACATACTTATATTACACGTTTATTGAACAAAAATAAAAAAAAAATATATTAAAATTATTATACGAACAAACATCAGCATAAATGTATAATACGAACCAAACTGTTAAGTGAATTTAAAAAAAAAAACAATAAAAAAAATTTAAAACACAAAAATGTTTGGCACGTGTTTTTCTGTTACCTTTAAGGTGGAAGCGGTGGGTGGTTGGGGGAGTTGGGGGGTGGGCTGCAACAACGCAGCTTCCTTAACGCAGACTTGACCAACACTCTTTGCCATGCATACGCACACTCACACACAAACGATAATGCGATCACCAGCAGCTTTGTTATTGCTGCAGCCGGGCGTCGCTCTTGCAAGCGGGTCTTCGGCAGCATTCGGTCTCGTGTATGCCGATACGAAACGAACCGAACGCTGAACAGGCCTTGTATTGACGTCGCGTCGCGTCGCGTCGTCGTCGACGTTTAGTTTAGTTACTTACGTGACGCGACGCTGGCAGGTTATACGTTCTGGCAGGAGCGCGTGCTTCATTTACGTTTCCCATTATTTTTGCGTATTTTTTCGTCGTGTTTTGTGTTTTATGTTTTTGTTTTGTTTGTTTTTTATTCAATTTTGTTATTGTGCAAAAGTCGAAAATAAAGATATAAAAAAAGAACAAAACTGTTTCTGCGTTTAGCAAATTATAATCACAGATTCAGATGATAATGAAGATAAATAATCGGTAGATTGAGCTACCTGTTAATGTAATTAGCAACAAATGCAACTTGCTCAATAAAATTCTACTCTCAATTTGAGTGCAAAACCACAAAAAGTGCGTGCGACAAAGTGGGGAATCAACGTGTAAACGTAAAACGTTTCATTGTTAGTGTTTCTTTTTTAGCATTCTTATTTATATTTAAATGTATTTATATTCATTTTGGCTTTTTTGTTTTTGTTTTGAAAACGTTAGCCGGCAAACAGCTGCAAAGGCAAGCGACAAAATGACATAAATGCTTAAGTAAATGTGTATATACATACATACATATGTATGTATAGTACATATACATAAATAAAGACTATGTACATACATATGTTTGTATGTATGCAAATGTACGCATCTGAACATTAATGATTTTGATTGTAAAGATGAATGGATGATAAGTGTAATTAAACACATAAATACAGGTGTTTGATATGTATACATATGTATGTATATGTATGTAAAGTGATGAAAAAGACAGTGAATGCAAACACTTGTACTTATATGTACATACAGTATGTCAAGCTAATGTTTTGACCAGGGACTTAAACCGAAATCGAAACAGTAACCTTTAACCGTTATTAACCGATTTAAATTCGTAACCGTAACTGAATTACAAAAAACTGAAATAATCACTTAATAACCTATTAAAGTATTGAGGTTCAATCAAGCATTTAATTAAATTTTTTTGTTAAATTATTATAATCGCTTTTCAAACTAATGTTTATTTTTAATTTCAATATTGATCTCATTTAATAGATCTTCTGTTTTCCAAAATTTTTTTTGATTTGATGTACAGTTTAACTTCCATAGCTCGAACTTCTATAATTCGAATTTCTCTCTAACTCGAGCTAAATGAGCGGCAGTAAAATAAATAAACTAAAGAAAAACAACTCTATAAGTCGAATATCTCCATAACTCGAACCTTTTCTTTGGATAATGGTGATTCGCGATAGGGAAGCTCGACTGTGTTTGTTTTTGTCAAAACCAGGGTATAAAACCGAAGCGAATATCGGTTTCAGTTACGGTATCGGTTGTGTTCTTATTTCGGTTTTCGGTTTCATAAATGTTGCCGGTTTTTTGTAAACATTAAAACTAACAAACTTTGAAAAACAAGAGTATAACAATAAGGATCCAAAAAATGTAAAGTTTTTTTTTTCAATATGTTTTCTTTCTCAAAACATTAAAAGTTTTCAACTCCGTAGTATGAAAAAGTCTAACAATTCTCACATTAATAATCTGCAAGATAAAAATATGAATATTTTTGGACAATATAGAAATATTAGTTAAATATAGGCAGCAATTTGATTGCAAATTGTGCAGACAAATTAATAAAAATAATAAGAAATACAAATGTTTTGTAATCAATTGAAATATTCATTCATAAAAATTGCCAGCAGCAGCAACAACAAAAAGAACCGTAAAATATAAATTTTGTTGCGGTTTTTATCGTTTCTTTTTTGCTGGGACTTGCCGGCGTTCTTCCTCTTCTCTCTCTTTATAATGCCAAATATTTGAGATTATTTCGGAAATGTGCCGTTGCTTATTGTTGTTGTTGTTGGCTTATTGCTGTTGCCAACGGATGTGACTAAAGAGACCATCAAATTGAATTTAATGCCCAGAAGAATTGATTTCTTCTAATTTGTTGTTGTTTTTTTATTTTATTTTGATTTCATTTCTTCTCTGTGAAAGTCTTTAAAAAGGCCTTAAAATTTAAATGAGTTTTACTACAAGTCTTGGGAAAATTAAACGGGGGTTTTGTTTAGTGAGATTAGTAAGTGCTTAAACAAATAAAATAAATAAATAAATTCTGTGACTCCAATAGATTGAAAACTCAAGAAACTGGAAACATTTGGACACATTGCATCTGGTCTGCGGAATAAAAGATCTCCGAAAAAAAACTGTTCCACAGGTGAGTTGAGCAATTTATCAGTTAAGCAGTTAAGAGAAGTTGAGAAGTTAAGCGGCTAAGTGACAGATAACGGCAATTGCGCTGGAAAGTAGTTCATCTGGTCAACAAGTTGTCCATAAAATGAAACTGGCCAGTTGCCCAGTTCAAGCCAAGCTGACAATTTGTACAGGCCAAGTCAGCGACGCATGTTGCCATATCCTTTTTTGGCTGCCAATGGCCAACAGTTGCCACCAGTTTATATATCTTCTTTTTTTTGTAGTATTATTCATTTTGTGTGTGTGAGTTTTTTCATCTCGACTTTGGCCCATTTAAGTTGTTGTAACAAGATGATGAGACGTTTAGACATTTAGCTGAGACACAAACCAATTGCAGCAGCAACAAGTGAAGTAATACGATCTGTTCCGACTTGTTGCTGTTGCTGTTTTTGATATACTTATTACTTGAAGCAACAACTATGCGGCCAAAATGCCAGGGAAATACATCTATAAGAACATAAAAAAAAGAAATGAGCGACCAGCCTCGACCCCATGTCCAATGAATGCCTCATGCTGTTGATAACATTAATGAACTGTCTACAACTGCGTCGACTGCGCTGCTGCTGCTGCCCGCACAAGAATAGAAACACACACACACAACACACACACACAGTCAACCGCAGACACACGGACACAAACGGGGGGACGGACACGCACAATTCTTGGCAAAAGGTAAAAACGCTGAGCGAGGAATGCAAGAACAGCAACAACAACAACAACAGCAACAGCAACAGCAACAACTGCACTAGACAGCAAGCCAGAGAGCCTGAGGCTGAGAGATTGAGCAAGCAAGCAAGAGACAGAGAGAGTGCACATATACATTGCAACAATGTGACCATGCTGTGCTCTTGTTGTTGTTGCTGTTGTTGTTGTTGTTGTTGATATCGCAGCTCCTTTTGCTCCTATGCCTGGGCCCATTCTCTCGTTCCTGCTAACAATAAATCAAAAGGCAGTGCAACATCAACAACAATGCAGAAACGCTCATCTGTGTGTGTGTGTGTATGTGTGTGGCTGTGTCTGTGTCTGTTACTACGTTTATACGAACCATTTGATAATCAATAATTTCAATCAATCAATTATTGTTTTTTATTTCCTTAACAAATTTATTTAAAACCAAGTTACTGCTGTCATGATCTTTTTAAATTATTTGTTTGTTTTTTTTATTATTTGGCTCATTTCGATAGCTTTTGCAATTATATACATGGCTAAATATATATACTTTTTTTTATATACATATATTTAGTTTAATATTTATTTATTTTGATAAGTTGATTACATCAAATGGGGCTAAGCTCATAGTTTACTTAGTTACTTACTTTGACTTTAGTTGAATACGTGAAATGCACACACTGTTGACGCAAATTCATGAAATAATATCGCGAAATGTGTTTCGTATAAACAGACTATGTGGCATTGTTTATGTATGCCTGTGTGTGTGTTAGTGAAAAGTCCAACATAATAAAAATCAAGGCAAGTGTCGTCGCTGTCGACGTCAACGTCTCGGTCGCAGTCGCAGTCGCAGCGCAGTCTCGCTTACAAAAGGGAGCAGGCAAAAAGGGCGCAGACAGAGTTTTGTTCTTGTTGCTGGACTCGGCGACCTGATGCTTTGTGTTATTGTTGTTGTCGTTGTTGCTGTTGTTGCTGTTGCTGTTGTTGTTTATGAGATTTTATTATTACTTTCGATTGTTGGCCGAGCCGACGACGCGACGCTGCGCCCATTGAGAGACTAAAGTTGCCCTTTAGTGAATAGTTCTGGGCCCAAAAACAAATAAACATCATCAGCATCAACAACATCCCAAGCATCCCAAGCTGAGCTCCTTATGGACGGGCCGACACTCTAATCGCATAAGCAGATAGAATGGGAACAGTCATGAGAATGGGCCCACACTGAAAAGGTAAAAATAAATAAAGCAATAAATGGAAAATAAATTTCAAAAATTGCTTTTCAAGTGGCTAAACGAAACTGCAACAGGTTCCCGCATGGATGCTCTTCCTTTCCCTCCCTCTCTCTCTCACTCTCTCTTTCTCTGTCTCTCTGCTGCTCAGGTGTCTTTCTCTCGTTCTCTACTCAATCTTCTGACAGTCATTCAGATACCCAGTACACTTGCAACGTCATTATTGTCTGTGTTAACTGGTCTGTCTGTCTGTCTGTCTGTCCAGCTGTCCATTTGTCAGTGCAGCTACCGAGTTGAAAGATTTCATGAAGATCTTTTAACCTGGATCTGGTTATAGAATGTCTGGGAATTTCATATTGGCTGGGAAGACAAATTTAACTGAGTACATACATTACTGTGTATAAAAAGATACAAATATACAGTTATGGATACAAATAAGTGTATGGTTAATGCTATCTTTAATGTTAAGTCACAAATGTTATGTTTGTGCTTATTATTGCTTATATCAATAATATTATATATACATCCATAAGAGCTGTGATAATTTCATTTATTCTAAGAATTTTAAATGAAAATTAAATATTAATTGTTAGAGAAAACTTTTGATAATATTATAAAAATCAGTACACATTTAATTTGTTCGTTTTAATATGTATTTTCAAATAAAAATGATGATCATTATTATTAACAAGGTCTCCGGGACTATAATCTGGGATTATACGTTTAGCTTGAATGCCAATTTGTGTTTGAATTCAGATTTCGACCTAATGACCTGGTTTAAAGTGAATTCAAGCTACTTTGGCCAATTGACGCATTGCTAATTGCAAAAACACAATGCATCTTTTGTAGCTATGATTATTATTGTTGTTGTTGTCTGCACTTCCCATCAAGTCGCAATGTTGCGAGTTGCCAGTGAGGAGTCGCATTGACCGTCAAATTGGCGATTGACACCTTTTCCAATTCCAATTTGGGTTCGTTTGGTTCCGTTCCGTTCCGTTCCATGAAAACGGCGCATAAAAATTATTTCACGCTCGCCAAGCGGCGACCAAAATTATGATTAATGTTGGAGGAAAAAACCAAAATAATAATAATCATAATAAAAAGAAGAAAACAAAAAAAAAAACAAGCATAAATTGGATTTGATTTCTGTTTGTTTGCCGGCATTCGTAGAGCTGATGGCGTTTTTTCTTTTTTTTTTTGTTTGGTCTTTTTTTGCACTAGGTAGCGACTGCCGCCTGTTCATTAGCAGAGACGCAGACAAATCATTGGAGCAGCAGATGGGAGACTGAGAGAAAGAGAGAGAGAGAGAGAGAGGCAAGAGAAACGGGTGCCCAAAGGTGGCAATCAACACGAATGAATGAATGCTCGATCACTGAATGGGAGACTCGGAGATTGAGACGAAAATCGAAGTCGAGGCGAGCCAGCGAGTCTACATGAATGAATGAATCGTTTGGTCGGGTCGTTTTGGCTTTGGGTTTCGTTTTTTTCTTTTTTTTTGGTATTTATTTTTTATTTTGTTTCGCCCTTTGATCCGCCCCTCATACCTTTGTTTTATAGCGGAAGTGTAATTGCTGACCCGACCCGGCGCGGTCCAAATCCGAATCGGAATCCGAATCACAGCGACCTTAAGTAGCGTCTACAAATGAGCCGAAAAAACGGGTGTTCGCAAGCGGCGCCTTTGCCGCAGCCTCCGTTTTCATCTCAGGCAATCACGAAAACGGAAGCGTATTACAAGCCATATTCGTAATGTGATAGCATATGTTGTGCCACGCCCACCCCAACTAAATAAAAAAAAAAGAGTACAGGCAAACAGGCTAAAAACATATCATATCACACATGAAAACCTTGAGATCAGAGCCGAAACGACAAGGCGACACGAGATGAAAGCAAATGAGAGTGAAAGAAGAGGAGTGGAGAACAGAAGAGAGATGGAGAGCAAACAAAAGCTAACTCAGTAGCACGTAGCGGACGACGTTATCACGTCGAGGATATCGGGAATGGTTATGAACAGACTGACTGGGAATGGTAATGGGAACAGTATGGGTATGAACAGTGACGATGGTCTTATCAGCAGCCATCGTCGGGCCGTGACGGCGACAACAGCAATCAGAGCGATTTGCGGCTGCGCGACAGCGACAGAGACCGAGACCGAGACAGCAGCATTGCCAGACGGGAGGGGGAATGGTTGATATAGATATGTAGGTACGAGTATCAAATAGGTAGAGGGAGGCAGATGAAACAGACAGGAAGTGAGCTATTTGCACTTCCAAACAAGTCATAATTTTCGACAGACAGAGAACAGACAACAGACATCATCGGCCGTTACGTGGAATTTGAGTCTGATAAAGTAGCTCAACCGCGTCCCATTCATAAGTATATACCAAAAGAAAAAAAAAAAAAAAAGATGCAGACAGACAGACAGACAAATAAAGGAACGAACTGAGATACACAGAGATAGATAGAGGGAGATAGAAGGCGGGCGAGACATATTTAATAAGCGACAATTTAGCGTTGAAGTTGACATTGACACAGGTAGACACAGGTCGACATCATCATGCAACTACTTAGGTAGCTGTGGACAGGACAACGTTAAAGTGCGGCAAGTTCTACATACATACATAGCTATGTATGTACATATGTATATGTATCTTTCGAGCAGAGATCTCGTACCTCAGAACTGTGGGACAAGAGCAACCAGAGCTCGGATTCATGTGCGACTTCCTCTCTGATGGCTTGTTCTTCTCCAGGAACTCCTAATCCCCAGGTTTTGGCTCGCACTTTGATTCAGTTGTATACAAAACATATATCAATTGCTTTCCAAATATTGTGCACTTTTCAAATTTATAAAATTAAAAAATTTTCACTTTTTGGAGATTCTAATTTAAAAAAAATGTTTTATTAAAGTGCTGCTAACTAAGATCAAACAAATAATTGTGAACTCAGTCGAGGGAGTTGGGTTTATTTCTTACTTGACTTTTTAATTAGAGCCAATGAGAAACCTTCCCACAGAGCTGAAACAGAATGAGAAAAAGACTCGAGATTTGAGATGCGAGACGTGAAAGGCACAGTTGATTTGTCTGATGATGTATTAATTTCTCACACTGATGTGAACAGATTGAATAATCCAAAAAAGCTGTTTGTAAGCCAAACTAACTATCTGACTATCTAGCCATCTACCTATCTATCTGTTTGTCTGTCTATCTCGCTGTGTCTATCTATGGTTGCCTCTGTGCTCTCTGGACAGGCACAGCACGTAGCTGTCAGCGGCACAGAGGCCGCCAGCTGTGTATGTTAGGGGTCAGTTCGGGAACATTTGTGAACTCAATTAAAATAGCAGACGACTCACCTCGAGTCCCCCCTCAAGTGTGTCTTCCTATCTAGACCCTGTACTGAACAAGTGCAAATGGTCTCGTAAGTTTGTCAACGAAATATTTAGAAGTAAGCGAGACAGACTCCATAAAATAAAAACATCGGACATGTCTGAACAAGCAGATCACAGATCTCTTACGATCAGAGCTAGACTCTCCAAACTTTAAATGTTGTCTTAAGACAATGCACTTGGTAAGCTTCATGGTTCCGATATGTCCCAAAAATGTTCACGATTAAATAATAGTAGAATAATAAACTCGCAAGTTTTTCAAGAAATAATTTTATATGAGAACAGGGTCTCTCACAGTCGAGTGCCCACAACAGTAGCATTTCCTTTTGCAAGCTTGACTTCCCCCTTTTGGTACCGCTTTAATCGTGTTCATCCCCATTCGCGTTGAATGGTAAAATCACATGCAAATGTTGGCGCGACAAGATCCACAGCTAAAGATTCCAATTGAGATTCGAACTTTGCACGTCTCTCTCGCTCTCTATCTATCTGTCTCTCTGTTGGTCTCATTCTCGGTGGTAATTAAACCTGCGTGAATGGCTCAAAGGGGGGAGGGCAAAGGGAGGCACAAACGTACAAACGTACGAGCCTAATAAACACATACCAAAGTGCTGGCCTGCAACAACAACAACAGCAACAACGACCACAGTTGAGAGCAAAGCACAATGAATAGACATTCCTTACCGTGGGCAATTAGAAAATGAGTTCAAGCGAACGCGCCAAGTCGCACCAAAGTTGCGTCGAGTCATAGATCAACGTTCACGATAAGCCACAAGAGCAACGGCAACGGCAATCGGAGCAGTTGGAACAGTTGGAGCTGCTGGAACTGTTGGAGTCAAAGCCAATGATCATTTGGCCGATCTATTCTCCTCTTCCTCTTCCCCTAGCCACCTATCCATCGGGCCAGCCAAGCAAATTGCGTGAGTAGAAAGCAATCGGCGAGCACATTTTTTCGTCAGTTCCCCCCTCGGGCGCCATTCCACGAGTAGCTGGCAACTGGGCAACAGCATCATCATCATCATCATCATCATCATCGTGAGAGTCATGGCATCGTTTGCTGTTTTATGCCTCAACTTTATTCTTTCCTATTTTCTTTTCTTTTATTTTACTTTTTTTTGAAAGTTTGCGCCAGTTTAGAAGTAAAAAGAGCATTCCAAGCTCTGCAAATTCCAACGGTGCGAACTTAAACATTTCCTTTTCCATTCACAATTCAAATAAAGGTTCGATTCAACATTCCAATGTAGCTTCATTAAAAAGGATGGATTAGGCCAACCTGTTAGCTGGATTAGCACTAGGTCCAATTCAATAATTCTTTCAAATCCTACCGAATTACAACCGGAAAAACATGTAGTCGGCTTAGATCATTGAAGAGAAACAAAATTTGCCAAGAAATAGAGGATTTTGTTGTTTGAGTGCAATGAAGTGAGATTATGGCCGTGTTCACCAGAACAAATCGACAACAGAAAATCGATGAAATTTGCATGATTATTCTGGTGAAATGCAGTGATTAGCAATCATGATTTCAAATTTTGTGATGTATGATGACTGAAAATTCATCACCAAAATAGTACGCTGAAATTCTGTGATGTGATGCTTTGTTATCGAACAAACAAAATACATGATTACTGATTGATTAGTTCTGGTGAACACGGCCAATGTTTATTTTATTGTATTACGATTAAAGTAAAGCTGATATAAACAACTTAAAATATTATAAGGAAAAAGAGTGTCGAAATAACTAATTCTGCTTAAAATATTATGCTTTGAGCTTAGAGACTTATGATTTAATGTTGTATGCAAATAATAAATATCTAAAGAAGTTCAAAGAAAATAATTATTAAAATTTCAAAAGCAGTTTTTTAAAACTTATAATTTATAATTTGGGAGCTAAACTTGAAACTTCTACTCTTCACAACTGTTAGCTTAAATTTCAAATCACACAATTAGAATACGTATTTTCTGAGAAAGGTCGCCAATAGTTCGATATCTTATCTGGCTTCAAGTTTACTTCAAGTATTCCAAGTAATTTCCGAATAACAGGGGGGTTACCCATTGCCAATTTAATAGTCGATGTCGATTGTCGATTGCTGACTGGGGATCAGCTTGTTATTGCACTTGGTTCGTTCAGGCGGAACAAACGAGAAATGGGAAAGGGAACGTGTGGAGCGATTGGAACGACATCAATTGGCAGTGGAGGAAATGGAGAATGGGGGATTTGTTTGTTGTTAATTTGGCATAAGATCCATCTACGGAGTTTCCGTGTTCTGCAAACTCAATGAACCATGTAATAAGCTGGGGCAAGTTGGTAACTCGCGACTATTTCTTGCCACATCCAATGTAAAATGGTGTTCAGGCGTTGCACCACAATGCCAGTGAGCCACACGGTGGCTCATTCATGAAAACCGAACCAAGCGATGGTTAGACGAAACAAAATCAAAAACACAAACGCATTTCATTCATAAATAGGCGATGTGATGCCGCACAAAGTTCAACAGTTGTCGTTTATTACGCCCACACAGCGTAGACAGAAGATGCAGAGGCAGGAGAAGGTGAAGGTGAAGATGAAGATGGAGATGAAGGGACAGAAGAGGATGAAAAAGAAGTGAGACAGCTAAAGCCGCAGCTGAAACTGAACGTGAGTCTTGGGCTACTTGTGACAACGGAGAGAGAAACAAAGTGACAGAGAGAGGTGAATGCAAGCAGTGTTGCCAATTTAGCTATTTACACGCCAGTTTTGGAGTTTTTAAAGCTTTTGAAATAAAATAAAACGATTGGCTGGAATTATTGCTATATTAAAAGTTGAAATGTTATTATTTAAGATTACACAAAACTACTGACAAGATTTAAATAAAAAATACAATTTTTAATTTGGATTTATAATTACAAATCATTTCATTAGCATTAGTTTTTCAGTTCTAAGGTAAAATATATTATTTTCCTTTAATTTTTTAAAGTTGATTATACTTAATGCTGTGTAAATCCAGTTGAAAATGGCTAAAGTTCAATAAGGTAAAAAAAATTGTGAATGGTCTAGAAAAGCGGTGGGCACGCAGAGGCTCCGGGAGCTAGCGGCTGCTCCCAGACTTTTTTTTGCACTCACATTTGGGTGATCGACAAAGTAGGTAGACTCTAATAGGGTTGTTGTTGTTGATGTTGTTGTAGATTTTGTTGTAGTGCTCCCGAATTCAGATTTCGTGCCCACCGCTGGTCTAGAAGAAAGATCCTTTTTATAAGTATAGGTTTTGATCTGAATCTGATGATAAAGGCAAATGTATATTAAAACTTTTGCAAATTTAGCATGAAAACAGAATACAAAAGTGCTTCCAAGACTTAAAATATATCTGATCTGCGGTTGGTATCGCATACGGGAAACTACGGGCCTAATTTGGTGTCTCTAGCTCTCAAAGTCGCTGACTTAAACTAATTGTCGTGCTTAATCTAGCTAATTTTATTAAAGATCGATATAGGCCCTGAGTTGAGTTGTCAACACTGGTAGCGCGTTGAAGGTTAACGATGCCATTCGACGACATCAGAAACATTTTAACTGCTTTATTATAACAATGAAATGGTTGCATGGAACTGCTGCTGCATCCGCATCCGCATTTGCATCACAACCGGACCACGTTGTATTCGAACTCGCTCGTAGTCGTAGTCGTAGTCATAGTCGGAGTCGGAGTTAGGGATTCTGAAACGGAGCTAGAGTCCAAGTCACGTTTTGTCACTGCGGTCGCTGCAACATTTTCGTTGGTTCACCTTGACGCGCATACCAAAGACGCAAACAACGACGGGAAAGGGGAATGGCAACGGGAATAGGAATGGGACTGGGTAGAGAGAGATAGCGATAAGTAGGGCCATAGCAGGGGGTAGGAGAGTAGGCTTAGGACAGAGGTAGACCGACAGAGTCGAGCAACCTTTTCATTGATTGTTTTTCTTTTACCTTTTCTTCGCCCATAGCCCGTTTCATTTCACTGGAAACGGGCGAGAGCAACAACAAGAACAACATCAACAACAACAACAACCACAACCAGTTGACTGCATTCCAAGGCGTCGCTCATTGCGATCATTGAGCATCGACTTCAAAGGGGCTTTTGGATGTGTATTGGACCCTTCTACTCGTATGTCTCTTTGTGCCCTAGACCCCTTCACTGCCCCCCTTTCCCTCCTCTTGCCGAGCAGCATATCATCCCAGCTAATTGTTTCCGACTTTGGGGTCTTTACTCTGCCAAGAACTGAAGCCAAGGACAACATCCTGCCTGGAAACCCGTCAGATCTTGACTAACCCCTGCTAACAGAGCGGGAGATTTCGCTATACCAATTGCAATTATTTGCTCAAAATCTCTATGAAGATCTCACTTCCAGCTGGTATCCATTAGACCGCCATTGGAAGGTTGCTTTGGGGCAGGGCAGCGAACTCAAATGTTAGATAAGCCTCTTACAATTCCCAACTCCACTTGCGACTTTGGAAGAAACGATCGTTTCAATTGAAAGTCTGAAGTTTGGTTTACGTTACGTGATAAAAACATTGTTGTCCGCTGATTCAGCTCGGTGATAAGACATGGCAACAACAACCCCTACCCTATACCCTACACTGGAAAAAAAACAAAGCATTCTAAAGTTCGCTTCTTGATTTCAGGATATTATTGTTAAGAAAACTTAATACGCTGATAAAATGGTAACCACTCAGCATTTAGATCAAAAAATCCAGACATTTGATTTCACTAAAAAACCTCTTGGGATTGGTATTTTCGGGATTAAAGAACTTCTGACATTGCATAGGATTGATTTTATTCCGGAATCCCTAATTTTTTTCTGTGTACTGCTGAATATTGGAGCTCGGACTTAAACACACGCACACACACACAGACGCACAGAGTGGAACGTCTCACGTCCGGGCGAGTAAATAAATGAAACAAATAAAAACAAAAATGAAATTGGGTTTATTGCATTTCATGTGAAAAGTAAACGAGAACAACTACAAAGTGTGGAAAGAAGCGATAAGTCCAAGAACTAAAGAGCTGCCATATGGAATCGATCGGATCGGATCGCATCACAAAGTATCCGAAAGGCAACAAATCAAATTCAACATTCAATAAAGTTCATTCAATCAACTAACGGACATTCAATTGATTAAATATGTGGAACAGAGTTGTCGATCGATTAACACACGAGACGAGACGACGCACGACGAGCCGAGAGGGGGCAAGTGCAAGTGGGCTGAAGGGTGGAGGGGGGGGGGGGGGGGGTGGGTTCTCTTTACGCATCACTTACTGTGGGAGCTTTGTGCTGTTGTTGCTTCAATTCGGTTGCTTCAATTAAATAACAGAATGCCAATTAATTAAAAGCCCATAACGGCTAGAGACCCCTTTCTCAGTAGGTTTCAGTCAATCTCCCACTCTCTTTCTCTCTCACTCTCTCTGTCTCTGTCTGACTGCCCAGTGACTGGTTGGTAAAGTGCCGTGCCGCGTTGCTTTGTCGAGTCGATCTAAATTACAAATTTGTCGTACCAAAATAGATAATATGATCTAATAAAATTGAAAGAGCAGCCGCGCGACAATAAAACCACGACGCAAATATATAAAAAACACAAAAAAAAAACAAAAGTTTGGGGGGTAAAGAGGCTGATAGAGGTGGGGAGGGGGATGACGGCGCCTCTGGAACGAGGAGCAAGGAGAGAGCAACGAAAAATGACGAGGCTGTTTCGTATTTTGCTTTTACATTTTCCCGATAACAAATCAAACTAAAAACTTAATATGAAACTAAAAAAAAAACAAGAGTGGAAGCTTTAGTCGAAAGTCACCGACTTCGAGATACCCTGCCCAAAACTAATTTACTAAAGTTAATCCGAATTTGCATACAGTCGAATTTCCCTAGCTCCAAAGAAAAAGTTCGAGTTATGGAGATATTCGACTTATAGAGTTCTTTTTCATAAGTTTATTAATTATACTGCCACTCATTTAGCTCGAGTTAGAGTGAAATTCGAGTTATAAAAGTTCGACTGTATTTATAATATCTGCTACCCAAAATACCCTTTAAAAGTAATTTAAGGAGTCTACATAACAGTTGTGAGGCTTCTAGCTCTTATTACAATCTCTGAGATCTGTTTGATCTGCTGATCAACAATATATGTACATACATATTCTTTATTTGGTCGCTGTAACATACTTTGCACAAGCTCAATATACCCGCAGTACAGGGTATAATATCGAAAACACTAAAAGACTCGTATTCAAAGTATTTCATTTGACCATCAGACCAATCCAAAGAGCTAACGAAAGATATTGTAAAAGAATCGATTAAGCCAACAATCAAAGAAGAAGAGAAAGAACTCATGTAAATCGAGAAGTGGGAGTGGCAGAGTCAGGGACTAGGGCGTTGGGTCGAACCTAATGACAAATGTTACTCAAAAATACATGAATATATTTATCGTATATTGGCATGAGATCATCAAAGTGGTTTTAGTCAACTATCCGAAAAGTAGTTAACGGAAAATAGTGTCGATTTTATTAGTAGAAGCGCTTTCCGAAATCTTCAGAAATCTGCAGATCTTTAGATGTCAATTGAATGTAAACACCCGACAATTAAATCAATGTGAATGATCTTTGCTTTCAATCGCACTTGATAGGGAAAACATTCAGCACAAACTTACATAATTTTTACTCTAATAAGTTCAACAATTATAATGACAATCCTAATCTAAAACACTCACAAATAAATTAGTTCGAATATTCAAACACCAAATGTAGGAATTTAATTGATTAAATAGTCAAAAAAAAACTAATAGTAAATAACCCACTTAAATGTTAGACCTTCTGTATTTTTTTGTTTTTTTTTTATATTCAAAAATAAATGCGAATGCATATGAAACTTTTGCGGAAATGCATTGAATAGATTTATTAACATCTTGTTGTTTATTCAGCAATCTATCCCCATTTTGGGGCATTAGCAGCACTTGGGAAGCCCTAATTGTGTGGCTCCAATTTCCCGCTGTGTGCCACGCCCCATTTCGCCTCTACGTGCCTGACGTTCAGCATCAATTGCATTTTTCATGGGAATTCCCAATGCAAGCGGGAAATCTTCATTCCATTTTAGTTTGGCTCAGCATTTCAAGCCGCAGAGCGAAGACATTGCGAAGAAGTGAAGTTTCTGTGGAACTGCAATACACGATATTCCCCATAAAGGAGGAGCCCCTACCCCCTGCCCCTCTCGCTTGCCACATGCCCTTCAACTGTCGGACGACGACATAAAAACTGCAATGTTGGGGCTATCAAATTGATATTGCCACCTAATTGTTGCATGTTGTGCTGTTCGTTATTGCTCTTGTTGTTGTCGCTAATGCAGACTTTGTTGCATGTAATTGTTTATGATTATTAGCGGCAACAACAACAATAACAACAATAGCAACAACAACAACAACAACAGCCGGAAATCAACGCGTGCTTAATTGTTTAATTAATTTGAGTTTGTGTGATTTTTATGTCACGTTTTGTTTATATTTGGCCAGTCGCCAGATTCAGTTGTTGTCTCTCCCTCCCTCTCACTCTGCTCTTGTCCTCTCTTCCCCTTGCCTCTGCCTCTACCCCCTCTTGCCAATCGCGAGTCACGCATTAAGTTCAATTTGCCCGATGACGAAATTGGCAACATTCAAAATTTGCCCATGCTTTTGGCATTGGTATTTATCTTCTTGGATTACAGTTTAGTGCACTTCTTTGCATACACTCGAAGAAGCATTCAAGCACTCGTATTCATACTCACTGTAAATTGTAAATTGATATCTGGGCACGTTTCTGGCGTTCCATTCAGCAAACTGGAGACCAAACTGAGTGGGTCGACGGACGGACAGACTGACTGAAAAGAATCCAACCAAAAGCCGTCGAAACAAAAGCACAACCAACACCCCTCCTCCTCCTCCTCCTCCTACTCCACCTCTCTCAACACTGAACACAAGTTATTCGAGGTATCAAATGTTCCTGATTATTTTGAGACGTTTTTGTAAGTTGTTTTTTTTTGCTTTTTGTTGGTTGTGTTGATGTTGAATTTGTTAGCGCTGGCTATTTATGCATAATTAAAATTAATGAACATATTAGGCGCAGGCAACAGGAAGGCAACAATGACAATAGCTGGCCATTGTTTATCGGTTGTCTTTTAGCCCGCAGGTAACCAAAGAACTGAACTTGGCTCGCGTTTCAAATTACACGAAAACAAAAGCCAACAAAAATTAAATTAAAAACAATAAAGGAAAAAGAAAAAAAAAAAAACAAAATAAAATGCAAAAACAAAAAAAAATTAGTGTGGCTGACGCAAATTGAACAGTCCGCTGACCCCGTAACCCTGGTTCTCATTCTCAACAACCCTAACAAAAGGCAACCTTATGCCAAATGCATTGCAACTACTCCAAACCATGATGAAATTATACTATATTCGCACTCCTTCGGGGCCACGACGACAGAGATAGATATATAGTAAACTTGTTTTGTTTCGTTTTCTTTACTTTCCACTCATTTTCGTTTCGTGCGCTGTGGCCCCGAAAAAGATGGCACGTCGAGCGAATACATCACCCTGTTATAATTTCATCATGCTCCAAAGGTTACAATCCTTCGCTGACCAGTATTGCCATCATTTTTGAATGGCTTTATAAACTACTGAAATGTTTGCATTTCGAAGATTGTGAGCGCTAGTGACGAAAGCAGCACGAAGGGTGCGAAAGGTATAATAAATAACAAAATACATTTATAATATTTAAAATTAATTAAATTGCAAAACAGACACTAAACACTTGTACTTTATTTACTTAATTCTTTATTGTTGTCTACTCGTCTGCCACGAAAACTAAGCTTCTTAAGTAATTCATGATTAAACAGTTTTATCGATCAAAATGTAGTTGACGACTATTGACTGACTAACTTGACTTGATTCTTAAGCTAGCCAAGTGAAGCTGAATGTGGGCCAATTTGATGCCACCCGGTGGCACAGCGTTGGCTTCGTCAACTACTTTGTTGCTGCTGTTGTTGTTGTTCTTGCTCTTGTTGTTAGTGTTGTTGTTGGTGTCTCGTGGCCGCTTGCCAACTGGCGGCAACAAAAATATATGGAAATTAACAGCACTGGCATGAGCACTTCGTACATTTGTACCAAAACAGGTACATTTTTTCGATGGTACATTGGATCACTTTTCATTATTTTAAAATTTAAATGGTACATTTTTACAGGCTTAGCCACGAATCGAGAGTATTGGAAGAAGCATTTATATGTAAAGCTGAACTAATACATCCTTTTGAGCATTATTAAAAATAATCCATTAATAGGCATTAATAGTGATCTACTATAAGTGCTAATTATGAATCGAGTTTTAAATCGAAATATTAAAATCGCCAAAACAAAAATCGGTTCGTGGTTAAAACGTGATTTTAAATATAAATTTCATTTTTAATGGAAAAATTATGTTAACATTTAACATAAAGATGTGCAGATATTTAAAACATATGTATATTTATGTAGAAAAAGTTGGTACATTTTATTCAAAGACGCCGGGTTCGCCCCCAAAATCTGGTACAAAATAATTTCATGAAGTGGCAACAGGCCAAAGAGGCTCATGTGGAGGTGCCTATGGAGGTGGAGGCGAAGGCGGAGGTGGCTGATGTTTCTGGTCGACAAGGTGTGCGGCAATTGCTGCTGCTGCTGCTGCTGCCAGCGCGTTTTGTCGTGCGAAAAAAATTATTTTTATATGTTTGGCCCACATGAAGCCCAAACGACTCGACTCGACGGCGGTGGCGACTGAATGGCAAGTGAATGTGCACCACCAGCACCGCCAGCGATCACGACCAGCAGATAAATGGATCTCTGTGCGGTGCTGTGCGGTTCAATTTGGACTATTGCATTTCCTGTTTTGATCTGCCAACAAATTTTGTTGATGAATCTCATATTAATTTAGGCAATTTGCCCACTGTCCAGTGCAGCAGCAGCAGCAGCAGCTTCAGCGTGGGCACAAATCTCTAGATTGCAGCTCATTAGGTGGCCCATTAGAGTGCCCATATGATGAGGTAGCCAAGAGGTTGCAGCTAACCATGTGGCACATGGAAAACTGGAAAACGGGAAAATGGAAAATGGAATATGGGAAAATGACTATTGCTCTGGAATGCAGGTGAGGTTGACATGACAGGCGCCCCCTTCCCCTGCACCCCCTGCACCCCCTCGTACCCACATATAGAATGTAATATTTAAATTTGAAACCAACGGAAACTGCTTCAAAAATATCTTAATGATCCACATCTGCAGTGTGTGTTGAGTTTTTGTAAGACGGGGAGTGGGAGTGAAAGGAGTGGAGGGAGGAGCACTAAGGTGGCAGCTGACGAATGTTGCGTGGCAATGTTTATGATGAATTGCCCGAAAAGCTCGTTAGGTGGCATCAAATGTTGTTGTGCAATGGCGATGAGAAGAAAGGAGAGGAGAGGAAAGAGAGGAATGCGGCAAGGGGACAGCAACAACAAAAACAACAACAACAACGATGATGACGGCGACGGCGACGATCAGAAAGCGAATGCAAATTGAAATTCCAAGATCGAAATCAAAGATGGCGACGCACCAAAAACAAAGGCACAAGCCAAAACAAAAGACAACAACAACAAAACACAAAGCCGAACAACAGACAACACAAATTTAATGCAATGAAAATCAAATAAATTGCAATGAAAAGGCAGCAACAACAATGTCAACGATAGCAATCACTGAACATGGTGGGCCAACGTCAACAGCGCAGTCGCCGCCAGCGTCGCAGTCAGCTTTTAATGAGAGCGGCAAACCAAAAATGAAACATTTGAAAAATGCATAAAAAGCATGCAAATGAAATGATAGCACCGGGTAGGTGCGGGAGGGGTGTGGCGAGCGGTGAAAGGGAGGTGGGCAAATAGAGCGTCCCAGAAATGGACAAAACGAGCAAAGGAATGCAAACGAACGCAAAAGAGAGTGAAAGAGAGCGGATGCAAGAGAGCAAGATCAAGAGAGTGGAGAGCAAATTTAACGAATTTCAGAAAACTGGAAGTGAACGAAGCTGCAGATGTCGTTCCCCTTATTTGAGCACACATACATTGACACACAGAAACACACAAAGAGATGAAGTCTTAAACTGCAGCTCAGGCAAAAGGTGGCAGCACAACTGTGCAACGCATAAATTTTGGAGCATGTTGCATGCCTTTTTTTTTTTGCATGTTGCTAGGCCAGCTGCAATTGCCAACGGGCGCGTGTCCATGTGAATGTCATGGATGTAAATGTGGCATGTGGATCGGACTCAGACTCAAACTCGGACTCTGACTCTGGTTCAGGCTTTCACCCATGGAATGCGAGCAAAAGAAACAACAACAACAACGACGACGACAACAAAGGCAAATTAGCTCAAATGCCTTTGCCACAGGGCAAATTTGTTGTTGCAGTTCCTTCTGCTTGTTGCTGTGTTGCAAGGGCCCGGCAAGTGCTAATAATAATAACAGAAACAACAAGAAAGAGCTACAAGAAATTGCATGCCGTGTGCATTAATTATGACAAAAGTAAAAGGCTGCAACGGCAGCTGTGAGAGCCTCGCCGACGGCAATAAAAGCGACGCGACACCAACAACAACAGCAGCAACATCAGCAACAGCAACAGAAGCAACTGCAGCAACAGTGGCAATATCTCGCATGCTTCAGACGCCCACACAACGCGGCCAACAAAAAGCTGCGCTGTCATTTGTGTTGTTGTTGTTTTTGCCGTGTTGTTGCTTCTGCTGCTATTTCTAATTTGCTGACCAATAAAAGACATGAAAAACGTACCAAAAACGTGCGCAGCAACATGCAATGAGTCATCAACATCGCCGCCAACATCGTCATCGTCATCGCCATCGGCATCAAATTTGGTTAGCAACATGCATAAATTAAGCATGTCTAAAATACACTAAAAGTAGCAACAGCAGTTAGCAGCTTTAACTGCTGGCAACATTCATTGGCAATAACTGGCCGTTAGCAACATTTACATATGTAGATTGATTCAAAATGTTTCTAAGAGAGCTGGCTTAAAATTCATAGCAAATACCTGGAAAAAAAAATTAATCAATCAAAAATTGCATTTAATAATATTATTTAAATTTGGGCAATTTTTTAATATAAATATTATTTGCATTAAAAAAGTAAAAAAATTTTACTGAAACATTTTATCTGGGACTTTAATTTTTTTTTTCTGATTTTTTTTTTTTTTCCTACATTGCTTAAGGAGGGAAAATTGAAAAATATTTATGAAAAATTACAATTGTCGTTAACACACAGAAACACACATACATACACTTGAGTGTATGTATTTGTTAGCTATTTTTGTTTGGGGGTGGCGCTCATTCTCGTTGTTTTTTTATTGTTGTTCCTTTTGACTTTTTGAGCAACAAATTTGATGTTATTTTTCGTCTTAATTTTCTTGTTATTATAATGTATTTGTTTTTATTTTCACGCGCTGTTCGACTTGGCGACATTTCAAAATATTTCTAAAATTATGGGCCAACAACTGCACCCAATATCAGGGACGTCGGGCGGGCTGTCAAAAGGGGGGCCGATGGGGGCGAAGGGGACCTGGCGTTATGTGAAGCGAGTGGCAAGAGGAAAATCACAAAACATAAATTAATTAAAAGCAAATTTAATGCACAATATGAACAGCAGAGACCTCCACGATCTCTCGTCCTCTCTCGGTCTCTTTTTTTCTGTCTCCTTATTATTCCTATCCTATTCCAATCAAAAATGGGTGAAAATGGGTATAATGGGTTTGTGCAAATGAATGTAACGATAATACATATATAAATTCTTGATCAGTATCACAGCGAATATAAGAGCTAGAGACTCTAAACTTGGAATGCAGGTTTCCCAGATCAAGAATATTTTAAATTTGTGTATATTTGTGAAATTAAATTGCAATAGTAATTTTAAGGATATGTCTTAATTTGTTTTTTATTTTTTATGTACAATATATGTATGTTAGGAAATTGTCACAGGGTATCTCGTGGTTGTGCCCTCTCGATTAGAGCGTTCTTACTTGTTATTTATGTATTTTTGCCACATTTTTTAGCCAGTCAACTAAAAATGATTTGAAATATTTATGACATGTTCTACTGAGAGTAGGGGTACCCAGGCAGGTATGCAGCGGGGATGGGGCGGGGCAGGGGGTGAGGCAGTGGGGTGGTGGGGTGGTGGGGTGTAGGTGCCCGAATTGTGTTCTTAGTTTTATGTCTTTTTAAATGGGCAAGCAAACACTAAAAGGGACTGAAAATGTAGCTCGCCGGCATTAGGGGTATTCAATTTATGGAATATATGTAAATTGATTTATTGACATAAACAAAAAAAATATACATATTCAGTCGAACTTCCATAACTCGAACTAAACTGAGTGGCAATAGCGTTTACTTGGCAAATTACATTCAATTCTACTTCCGTAACTCGAACTTCCATAAGTCGAACTCCTTCATAACTCGAACCAAAATCTTGGTCGAATTTTTCGGGAAAGTCCCCAATAAAGTTTGAATTTTTTTCGTTTATGTTTAATGCTTTTGCTTATGTTATAATGATGTACATTAACATATGGTGATGCCAGATGATAGAATATTGCATCAACAATTACTTAGGCTTGTGAAATTGCTACAGGAAAGATGTTCGTAATGTACTCTTTGTCAATGCATCAGTGCAAGATTATTTACCATGTCACCAACAAGTGTATTAAAATGTTTATCGCTTAAAGAAATATTCAAACCTATTATTTAAGAATTTCGAAAGTGGACCAAAAAAATTTAAGTGGCTGAAAACTATGGTATCTCAGCGAAAATAGTTCTCATTATATTAAAAAATAGAAAATTAATTCTGATATCATTTGAGTCGGGGACTTCTTCTGGATACAGCGATAGAACGAAAAAAACTATTTTTGAGAATTTAAGTTAGACGTAATTTTAATTCCGTACTAACTTGTAAATAATAATGATAATAATATTCCCATAAGTCGAACTTTTTCGAGCTAGGAAAGTTGCATATCATCATCATTATTTTATATATGTACATTAGGGTGTCCCTTATTTATTCAAAGTCATTATTTTTCAACGCATACGGGCTAGATCTTTTCATTTGGTCTTAAAGCACTTGGAAAAAAAGTTTTAGCTGAATCGGAGTATGATAACCCGTGCCGACTTGGATCGGAAAATTTAAAAATTATATGGGGCAAAAAAAAATCAAATTTTTTTTTTTAATTTTTTATTATTTTGTTTTGTTCATTTGGTCATAAAGTACCCAAAAACGAATTTTCACCTAAATCGGAGTACGATAACCCGCTCAAAATTGCTTCGAAACATGAAAAAACAGTGTTTTAACACTGATTATGCATTTTTCTATGTTTTTTCATGTTTCGAAGCAATTTTGAATGTGTTCTCGTTCTCCGATTAAGGTGAAAATTTATTTTCGGGTACTTTAGGACCAAATGAACAAAACAAAATAATAAAAAATTAAAAAAAAAAAATTTGATTTTTTTTTGCCCCATATAATTTTTAAATTTTCCGATCCAAGTCGGCACGGGTTATCATACTCCGATTGAGCTAAAACTTTTTTTCCAAGTGCTTTAGGACCAAATGAACGGATCTAGCCCGTATGCGTTTAAAAATAACAACTTTGCCAAAATAAGGGACACCCTAATGTACATACATACATATGTCTAGGTAATTCTCCCAGAGTTTAATATTATCTTAATTTTTGTATGTATTTGTTCTGTCGCCTTTTGAATCCTTTGTTATGTTTCGTCACTAGCGTGGCCTACCCTCTATGTATAGTAGAAAATATGAAATGCGTACTGAGTAACCCCAATGTGTTGCTATCGCAGTCACTCTTTGGCCGCCTTTCCCTCGTTTTCGATTTTCTTGTATTCTTTTCGGTATTTTATTTATAGTCTTCGCATTTATTTGCCTGTCGCTGAGCTTTTTGTGCCACTTTAGGCCTCAATTATTTTGAAATTCATTAAAAGTGTCATCTATTTTCAATATTTATGCCCCGACGCGACACCCCCTTACCCTACCTCCTCCCCTTCATAAGTGCCTAACTCGATTTTTACCTCATTTCCGCCGTAATATTGTACTATGAAAATCATTTTTCTTATTTCCATCGATTCTTTTTTCCATTTCTCATTGCAGTTTCGCTTCCCCTAAAATGCAGTCCTAACTTGTACTGCAAAAGGAGTCAGCCAGAGTGAGAGAGAGCGAGAGAGAGGCAGCTAGAAAGAGCGGGCAATAGATAACTGAAGTGACATCGACATCGCGGCTAACAAAAAGCTTAAAAGGTAAGTCACTGCCACAATTTTAATAAACGTAATCCTGGCGTTGTGGCGCCCACGCATTGCAACATGCGGCATGCAGCAGTGTGTGGCAGACACCACTCTGCTTTGGTATGTGTGGGCGTGCAACTCGCAGCTCCGCGCCCATAACCATCAGGCCTGAGTTCATGGGGGACCAACAATACAAATCGTTCTCGTTGCCCACGCACTCGCTGAAGATGCCACAACTCTCCTACTCTTACTCCAACTCCAGGAGCGGGTTCGGGGGCGGGAGGAGGACGCTGTTGCAAGGAGAAGGGGCGGCACGGGGGATAGGGACCGGGTGTGCAGGGTGATAGCGCAGCAGCTGCATTCAACAGGTGGGGCGTTCAAATTCAGCAAGCCCAATGAAAGAAGCAGATAGAGAAAAAGAGAAGGAGAAAGAGAAAGCGAGAGGTGGAGGTAGAGAGAGAGAGAGAGAGAGAGAGAAGGAGGGGTGGCGCAGGCATGGCCCACACTTGGTTGCATGCCTCAGTTAAAGTTAAAATGAACAAAAATCCTGTTGTTGGAATGCAGATTTCGAACTCGTTTACATGCCACTTCTACTCCCCTTCCCGACTCCTGCTCACTACTCGCTACTCCTTTCCCTCCCTCAGCCCGTTTAGCCCTTCTTCAGCTCTCTTCTTTTTTTCTTGTGGCGCTTAAGCCTTGTCCCTTGTCTGTTCTCCATGCTTTCTTCATAGGGATGGGTATCGATACTTATTTTATTCCACTTCAATTTCATTTATTTAACGTACATACATATATTCCAGTTTTCACTTAAATATTGACATTAAGCAAGCATTTAGCCTATATATAAAACTTGAATATATTTCTAGTATTAAATTGAATTTTATAGTTTTTTCTCAAATATCTACATAATTTAGATATCAGAATATCATTTTTTACTTAATATTATTACATATTATCGATATAAGAATTGGCTTATAAATTTATGACTTAGATACTCTTTTAAAAAGCTAATTAAAAATTAATTATAATAAAGAAAAAATATCGATACCCATCCCTAATTCTACCTGTTGTTGGGGCGCACTGTTCCTACCCGCACTGCGCTCCTGTGTCGCATACAGCATCTTCGACTGCTGGTTCCGGTCTTCTTCAGTTGTTGTTGTAGCCGATGTTGCTGGCTGAAACAGGTTTCATTGCTCAAGAATTTTTGCCATATCTCTATAAGCCAAATGTGTGTGTGTGTGTGTGTGTGTGAGAGTGTGTGTGTATTTGTACTGTTGCTTTGCTGTTTGTTTGTTTGTTTATTTGTATAGGGCCATTTTTTGTTCGTGATTTTTCTATTGCTCCTTTTGCTGGCAGCAATGGTGGCTCGCTCTCATGTTTTATTGAACTCTATGTACAACAACAACAACAACAACAACAACAGCAGTAGCAACAACAAGACGTACAACAACTTGTAGCAGGTGTTAGTGTTTTACAAGCTGTTAACTGCTGCTGCTTAATGGGTAGGCAACAACGACAACAACGACAACAATATCAGCAACAACTTGAACAACAAACGACTCTAATAACGTCATTGCTGTTGTTGTTGTTATCATCATCGTTGTCGCGTTACGCCCTCAAAGAGTGTAATGAAATAAGCGTAGGGGGAGGGGAAGGGGAAGGGGAAGGGGGAGACTAACAGCTACTACCACAGTTCTATGTTGGCCAAAAGCAGCAGCTACTCGGTTTATTCTTCTTTTCAGGCGCTTCTGTTGGCATCTCTGGCGTTGAGGTTGTCACGCCCATTTTGTAACGCATATTTCAATTGTCTAAAGTTCCCCTTGAGCCCTCTTTCCCCTTGCCCCTTCCCCCTGACTCACACAACGCACCTTTGCGCCTCCTTCACTAATTTCTAACAGTCTTATGCTAATTTTTGGACAAGCAAACATTTGAAGAAGCCGCTGACAACGTCAACAGCAACGACAACGTTGCCATTCACTTCTCGGTGTTAGTTGCCTATGTTGTTGTTGTTGTTGCTCAACACATGTGTTTTGTGGTGTCTGTTAATTTATGCTTTTTAATTTGGCATTTCATTTGATTAATAACTGTTATTGTATGTGTTTTAATGTCTTTTCTGTTTGCGCTTGGTCAAAACAACAACAACAACGACAACAACTAAAGTTGTCTCCACGTTTATTAATATTATTATTGTGTTCTTAATGTTTGCATAATTTGGCATTTGTTTGATAGTGCGTGTTGTGTGGCCTTTAAAAGTGTGACTAATCAAATTAACATGCAACAATCATAATAAATGAACGCATTAGCAACATTTCATTTGTTAGCAACATTCTGGCAACATGTTGCCAAAGCTCGAAAACTCCATTATGGAAAGTGTGAGACCAACTTAATGCTAAAACGTTAAAACAATTTTTTATTGATTTTGTTGAACTATCAATCAGTTTCATATTGTTTGTGGAAGATCATAAAAATTCTTAGCTTAATACGTTGTGTCGTAAATTGAATTTTTGTTTAGTTGTTCAGCTTTTAGTAGTTTTAAATTTAAGAAGACGCTCATCGCACAAAACTCATTTTTCTAGCTCATCTCGAGGCATTTTGCCAGTGATTTGCTGGAGTTAGTTCTTACATTTTTTAATCATCACGATAATATTTGGTGTTGAATCAATTGCTCAACATTTCACATTTGAAGTCGCCATTGAGCTGCATTCGAGTGTGTATCAAAAGTTAATGCAGTTTATCTTTTATTATTATATAAATATTTTGATTGCTGTATGGTGACCAGTTGCCAGTTGCCAGTTGCCTTGCCTTTTTACCAATCTCAATACCATTCCCATTCCCGTTTCGATTCCCAGTCCCATTGCCTCACTGCATTTGTGGCTGGCTTTTCTGTCTGCAACACATTCTTGCAACGCCATTCATTTCCTCTGTTCTGGTTTTTTATGCTCTTGCTCGATGCTGTTGTTGTTGTTGTTGTTTCTGCTTTTTTTTATATAATTTTTTTTGTGTTGTTATTCGCCTTTGCCTGCTGAGACACTGGAATGCGCATTAATTTTCAACACACACAACAACACCAACAACATGAAGAGCAGGCAACGTTGTTGCCGTTGCTTTAAAGAAACCTGCGTCAATTTCGCGCTTTACTTTTGTTGTCAGATGTTTTAAATCAGCGTCAAGCGGTCGACGAGCTGCGTCGAGGATCGGCAACATGGCAACATGGCAACTTGAGGCAACCTGGCAGAGAGGTCTGTGTAGGCAGTCCGGTTTCTTGCTCCTTGCGTTAACAAGTGGCCACCAGGCAGCAGCCAGAAAGACGTCGTCGTCATCGTCGTCGCTGTTCATTGGCGGCAGCTGCACGCGCCTGCCAGCCTGTCTTCCCCCTCCCACTCCCCGCCCCCCCTCTGCTACTCCCCTGCTCTGCCCTGCCCTGCCAATAATGACTTTCAAATGGAAGCCTCGTTGCGATTTATGTGCGTCAAGACACTGCGACAACACAGATAGAGATACATATTCCTGCGGCAAGGGGGGGGCGAAGGGACAGCCAAGCCCAAGGGGGGGCAACATTCAACTGGGCAAACCGGGCGGCCTTTTCTCGGAATTCCATGCGCGCTTTTGTGTTTCTTATGCCCTCACAAAGGGTCTTATGAATTCATCACAAAGTATATAACGCATTAATGGAGCATATTATACATATAGTACATATTAGAGGGAACTATCGAAAGTGGATGGCTGCTATCGATGGTAGCTCGATAGCGCCTAACCATCGATAGTGTCGATAGTGCTATCGATAGTTTTAAAACTGCTAAAAATTACTATTTTAACCCCATTTTCCTCATTTTCACACAAAATGCGGCTTGTTAGCAATTTTCCAATATCATCAAAAATACTAGAGAACAGTCACTCTTAGAATTGTTTGAATAATTTTACTGCATCAACACATTTTTTGTTTGAGACCGAGGAAAAAAGTTGAAAGAGCCGATGTATACAAAAATTATTAAAATACTTAATGGGTTAAGGAAAGCTTTAAAAAGCTATTATTTTCTTATGTAAAGAAAAAAAGTAAGACATTTTTTTTTTTAGTGTGTAAAGTATTTCTTGACAAACTGTATCAGGCCTGTTCCGGTTTACACTTTCGGTAAGATTTTGCGGAAGTAAATTTTTTCAAACTTCTCTAATATCGTTTCGGCGAAATTCTGCGGATTGAAATCACTTTGAGTGGATGAGTTTCAGTCATATAAAGTGAAAAACGATCATTCGTACTTACTTAGTCCAAATGGAAAGTGACTAAATGAAATTCACTAAATGCTATAAAATAAAAAGTGAAAACCGGAACAGGCCTGTATGTATTTTTTGTGTTCGGGACTATCGTCGACTATCGCTAGCACTATCGTCGACTATCGATGGTTTTGATATTACTATCGTCGGCTATCGATAGTTCTCCACCTCTAGTACATATGTATATACATATATGATCAGCCATAGCTCGAACCTTTTCTTTGGATAATGGTGATTCGAGTTAGGGAAGTTCGACTGTAATTTCATCTGTATGCATATAAATATATATCAAAAAACCGAAATCTACTAAAGAGGCGGAACATCATGGTTTGTTCCAAATGAAATCATTATCCGTAATAAGTTAGTGTCAGGTATTGTTCGGTCGGGTCTTATAAAGCCTTCCAATTCTATTTTAACTATTCAATTCAAAATTCAATAATTTCAAGCACCTACTTTCATATCAACTCTTAGCTTGTTAGGAGTTTTCTATTATTGTCTTATATTTTTTTGGGTGCATTTCTAGAAATGTTTTAAAATTGTTTTTATTTGTATGACATTTGACATTAATTTCTATACATTGTACTTGAAAATATCTCTTCAAAAGTTATCAAACACCAAATTTACAAATTAAAAGAAACGGGCTATATTCATGATACATAGATGAGATATTCACTCCAAATTTTTTTTAAATATCTTTATTTTAGGGTAATGTCTACATTTTAGCTGTTCTAGAAACGATTAGTGGCAAATTGAGTACAGGGTATCAAATCTTCGGCGTGCCAACAATTACCGTTTATTCTTATGCTTTTTCGATTCGTTATTTTCTTTAATTTGGTTTTGTTTTGTTTTGTTTTTGGCATCGTTTAAATTTCAAATCGAGCCCCAAACTGTCGCAGGGCAGACTCTCGACCAACCCGTTCCATTGCATCTGCCCCTGCCCCTTATTCCTGGCCAGTCCGTGTCTCTCTCTCTCTGTGCGAAGCTACCTTGGCCTGCAGCATCTGCAGCACCTGCCTCGGCTGCTGCTCATAATAATGACACGCCATTAAGAATTTGATGCCCAGGCGAAGACGAAGGACAAGATCTGGCAACTGGGCAACTTGGCAACTTGGCAACCTGGCAGGCAACTCTTTAGCCTGGCTCCAGTTTAAATGGCACATTGCGACCGGCTGCTTCCGTTGCCACGCCCCCTTTAGACACAGACTGAGGCTGAGGCTGAGGCACAGGACAACAAGTCTGAGCCCAGTCAAAACAGCAGTTCCAATAACAGACCAGACAATAGCCGCTGTATTATTTTGGTACAGTAGTGCCCAAGACATGGCATTTCAAAATTCGAGAAATACGCCCACTTTTGGAACCTTGAGGTGTACGAAATTGCCCATCTTAAACTATAATTACCTCACACTTGACTCCTTTAGTTACAGTCCAAAATGATCAGGGGATCTGCTGTTAAGTCACTGTAAATAGATTTATAGGTCTGTACAACTACTGTTAAGTTGCTTTAAATACACTCTTAAGTCTGTAGAATTACTCACTTACTTACTGTTTTTTATACCCTGTTTTAGATCAGGGGTCGGCACGGCCCTATCTATTGTGCATAGGAAATGTGCGCTGCTGCTGCGCTGCCGCAAACGTACAGTGTATACTGCGTCGCTGCTATGATTTGTTTCTGTTGCGTCGCTGTTATTCCGCTGTTAGGCGAAGAAAAATGCACACTAACGCAATGCAAACATATGATATACACTACAAGAAATTTATGAGGATGAGCATATCGATTTTACATTGGAATAAATTCACTTGTTATATATTTTTGTAAATTTTCTTAAAAATTGACCTCCAAACCGTTTGGACCGTTTGTATTTTAACGATTACGCTAAGTAGGACAGTAAGATTGTAACATGAAACATTTTAATTCTTAGAAATATAATTTAAAAAGAGCGAGAGACAGAAACAACATATTTCAGGCCTGTTCCGAATTCCGAACGTTTTCAATAAGTAAAAACGAAAGGAAATCGAACGTTTAACTATTTCCTATTCCCAATTCCGATCGAAATGTGCTTGTTTTTATTTTTCGAACTCGGTTTCGAAAACGTTTCGAAAATTCATTTTAAGTATTTCAGGTTGAATATAGCTGTTTAAAGTTATAATTTTAGGCATTCATTGTAAAGCTTTAAATGGCATTTACTTTTAAATCCGTTGACTTTACAGCACACGTTTTGAGAACGACAATTATTGTCGATTTTCGGAACTCGGAACAGCAAAAAAATCGTTTTGTGGCAAATCGACTCGTTTTCGGAATTTGAAACAGACCCGAATATGTTATGGGAAAATTGTAAAAGTAACTTTATCGAAATCATATTTTATGCCATTCGAAAGTACACTTGAATCCCTTTTAGCACTATATAAAAGTTGACGGTTCATCTTTCAAAAGCCAAAAAAAATGTTAAACTACAGCCGAGCATACTCGACTGTCGGAGACCCCGTACTTACTATCGAAAAGCAAACCTTAAAATAAAACAAGAATATTCCCAATTTGTGAGTTCGGTTGAGATACATACATATCTCTAAAAAATTTCATACTAAATCTATATTTTCGATCAATCGTTCCTATGGCAGCTATATGATATTATGGTCCGATTTCAACAAAATTTGGTCAGGATGTATAGGACTATCCCATATGCATATTCTTCTGATTCTCAGATATCTCAAACAACAAGAATGTTTTTCATACACGCAGGATTTGCCCATATTTAATAATATTTATTGGAAATACTAATAATTGATTCCCTAACTTGGGGATGTCTTTGCAGCCCGCCCGACTGAGTGGTAAAATGGGACCAAAGAGGTTGCTGCAGTTGCCTCTGGCGCTGACCATGCTCAGTCTTTGCTCCGCCAGTTCCAGTTCCAACAGCTCCAACTCGAGCAACAACTCGCTGGGCGTATTTATTGAACGGGCGCCCGAATCGGCGGTGGCTCCCAAGGGCGACGAGGTGGTGTTCGAGTGTGAGATGAACCTGAAGCCGGATCGCTTGGAGTGGAGATTCCGGTATAGCACAAATGAACCGTATCGCTACCTGCATCCCGCCGACGGGTACAATGTGACGAGCAGCAATGAGGAGCGCACCTGGAAGCTGCGGATCTATGTGAGTGCCCAGACGCTGGGCGACTATCAGTGCGTCGCCTGGTATGGACCCGGTGCGATCGCCTCGACCCCGGGCCGACTTAGCCTCGTCTCCATTTCCATAGACAATGCAAATGGTTACAGTCGCCATGCGGTCCGATGGAGCGTGGCACCCAAGAACTGTGTTTTGCTGCGCTGCGGCTCGGTCACCTCCAATCCTCCGGCCATTTGGAGCTTCTACCGCAATGGCGAGAAGCTGCCGCAGACGGAGCCGCTGCCGGAAGCGGTGGGTGCTCTGGTCCTGGGCTCGGTGAGCGCCAAGGATGCTGGGAACTACACATGCGCCGCCACAAATGCCATAACCGGGGAGGAACTGCGTTTGCCGCAGGTGATTGACTTGCGTGTGGATTATACGGATCGAACGCCGCCGTATTTCCTGCTCCAGCAGCCTGCCACGCAGGTGGCGGCCCGTCCCGGCGATACAGTCGTCCTCGAGTGCCCCGGCGTGGGATCACCGCGTCCCGGCGCCGTCTGGAGCAGTCCCAATGTGCCCAACATATATCATAATCGGAGTCGCGTGCTCGCCTATGGCCTCCAAATAACCGACGTGCAACCTGGGGATCAGGGCTCCTATGTCTGTCGCCTGGACAACGGCCTGGCCCCCGTCCTCGTCCACATGATCACGCTGAGCGTCCTGGAGCGTCCCCGCATCCAGCGTGGTCCCAACTCGACCCTCACCAACGAGGGCGACTCTCTTGCCCTCGAATGCGATGCCATTGGACACCCCCAGCCGGAGATCTACTGGCTCCTCAACGGCGAGGACGCCGCCGCCGACAACGCGATCCTCATAGAGCACAATCGCCTTCTCATCCATCACGTCCAGAAGCGACATGCGGGCGTCGTGCAATGCTTTGCACGCAATCAACTCGGCGAGGTGAGTAGGAGTGCATACTCCCAAGATCTAGCTATATTACTTCATGTTCCAATTGCGATAAAAGCTTGATTTAGTTCAAGATGAATTTATAAGAAGGTGGTGTATTCGCTCTCTTTTGGGGCCACTTCTGTCAGAGAGAGTCTGACGTGAGAGTGACGACAGAGATAGATATATAGAACTTCTTTTTTTTCTGTACTCTTCACTCATTTTCGTTTTGTGCGCTGTGCAATATGTAAAATAAAAATAAAAAGCAATGGCATATTTGTCTTATTGTTCCTGTAGACGATAACTCTCGCGTACCGAACTGTCCCGCAGTACACTAACTTAAAAACTCTTCAGTATTCATTTCTCTAAATAAATATATATGGTTTTATACCCGTCCGGATCCATCCTTAAACGTAAAATCAAAAAAACTAATGTAACCTCACACTAAAAACACGCAACATAATTGCCTAGTTGAACCGATGGTTCCTATGGCAGCTATATGATATAGTGGTCCGACGTGAACCAAATTTGGTCTGGATGTATAAGACTACCCCAGATTCATAATATGTCAAATTGGTTAAAATCAGACTACAATATCATATAGATGTCATAGGAATTAGAAAATAAAAAATAATTTTTTATAAAAAAAAAAAAAAATTTTTTTTAATATTTTGAAATTTATTTTTTAATATAAAAACATCAAAAGTGCCATACAATTTTTTTTTTCATAAATTTCAACTTTGATAGCCCATAGGTAAGCATCTAGGGGGCGTGGCACTTTTCTTAAACACTTATTTCATAGCTTGAAGAGTTATTTATTATATGCCATTAAATTATTTGATTATCTCATTTGGTTCAAAAGTTACGATTTTTGCACAGTAAAATGAGCAATGGCCCCACTGTGCGACGTTTGCTTTCGTAATGACAAAAAGAGAGCACGTCAAACGAATACATCACCTTCTTATAAATTCATCTTGGGGTAAACAATGATAATATTGAGATTCCACAAGCTATAAAAGGCTGAAGTTTTTAAACAAAGTCGTTCATCCAAGATTCAAGGACTGAACTTAATTATTCAAATGGATTGTTGATTTTCTATGAAGTCGATTAAATTAACTCATTACATCGTCCCAAAAATAATCGAATCAAAGTACAGTACAAAGAAAATTTTCGAATTATGTGGACTTCGACTTATGGAATTCTTTTTTTTAAGCTTAGTATACGTGACTGCCACTCGATTCAGTTCGTGTTAGAGAAAATTCGAGCTGTAGAAGTTCGAGTTATGGAGGTTGGGCTGTACTTACAAATCGCTTCCGCAAAAATCGATGTATTTTTACATCACTAGACAAGTCAGCAAAAAGTTAGCAACAATTAAATTAAAGATGTTGATTTAAAATTTGCATTTGAATTGACAAGGAGCTAAAGAATGTTTATAGATTTAAGTTTAAATTAATGAAATCTCTGATCTTTGGATACTTGTGCTCCGCTTTGCAGACCAGCAAGGGAAACCTGCTGCGTGTGAATCCTTTGCAGATCAATGGCGAGGACGATCAGCCGCTGGGAAATGTGCCCATGCGATATGACCATGAGATGGGCCATGGCAACGGGAATGGCAACGGGAACGGCAATGGAAATGGTGGCTACTCATCCTCATCTTCACGCAACAAGAACAAGCGCAAATACATGAGAGTTGGTAAGTTGTTGTTTTTGTGTTTCATTGTATTTCATTTCGATCTACAATTATAATTAGAGAAATGGCTTAAAGGGTAATCGATAGTCGGTAATTGGTATTCGGTAATCGGTGATCGATTAACCGCCCGCCCACCCAAAAACGAAAAAAAATAACTTATTTAAAAAAATATAAAATAATAATAATTATGATAATATTAACAATTATGATAGTTGTAATTGCAGTAATAATAATAATAATATTAATATTAATAATAATATATGTAGATGTAGAAGTAAACTAAGTGGTAATAAGCGTCCGAGTTAGAGCAACAATTGCATATCCAAGTCCATGTACTCGTCCTCCTCCTCATCCGCCCGAGCATCCCCATCCCTATCCGCATCTGGATCTGGCTCCGCATCGCTTATGTCCTCCAGATCTCATGTGTTGGAGCATTTCCGCAGCTGCTCCTCCTCCTTCTGCAGGATGCGTATCTTCATTTTGAGCTCCTCGACGCGCAGCCGATGCACCTCGCGCATATATTTGAGCTCATCCTGCGCCTTATTGACCTCAATCTTTTTGGCCTCGGTGGCCAGCTGCTGCTCCTTGCAGCGCAGTTCCGCCTCCTTCACCTTGAAGAAATTAATGCGCTCCTCGTAGCTATCACCCCCTGTACCCGTCCCTCCTGTTGCCAGCGTTCCTGCGCTGTTGCCACTCACATTGGCCGCCGATGTTGGCGCCGTTGCAACCGGCACTGGGACGGGCACTGGCGTCGCTGCGGTCACGGTGGGCAGGGCACTAAATGTGAAGGTGGGCGTGCCGCCAGTCAGCTGCATCTTAACAGCTGCTGCTGCCGCCTGTTGTTGTTGCTGCTGTTGCTGTTGTTGCTGCTGCTGTTGTTGCTGCTGCTGCTGTTGCTGCTGGACGACAACAGCTGCCGCCGCCTGCTGTTGTTGCTGCTGATGGTGTGCTGCCGCTGCGGCTGCCGCCAACTGTTGCTGCTGTGCCGCCAGCTGCTGCTGTGCCAATTGCTGCGCCTGAGCCTGAGCTTGCGCCTGGACCTGCGCCTGAACCTGCTGCTGCTGCTGCGCCTGATACTGGGCCAGCGTTATCTGCTGCGGCTTGATCTCGCTAATGATCTGCTGGTTGTAGCCTCCGGCTGTTATCGTGGCCATCGTGTGCTGTTGCGGCTGCGTGGGTATCGTATGAATCTGTGTGGCTGAAGAGGAGAGACATTCGAGTTTAAATGGCGTTTGAATGGGAATAGAGTTTGAATGGTAAACGTGTCTCACCTGTGGCGTCCGAGGGATGCTTGATCTGTAGAATGATCTCTTCGCGGGGTCGCGCCGTCTTGAAGTGGAGCAGATCATTGAGCGTCAGCTTATCGGCGCTGATCTGGTCAACGTTGATCTGGTGGGTGTTCAACATGTTCGCACTGGCGGCAGCCACAGCAGCTGCGCTCACCTGCAACTTTTGCATTTCGGCAACTGCCGATTGTTGTTGCTGCTGCTGCTGCTGTTGTTGCTGCTGTTGTTGTTGCTGTTGCTGCTGCTGCTGTGCCTCCGCCTGAGCCTGGGCGGCCTGTTGTTGCTGCTGCTGTTGCTGCTGTGCCTCGAGTGGATCATCCTCCATTTCGCTAACATCATTGGCATCCATTTCGATCTCGTCGAATGCATCGCCCGCCGGATTATGTTCGGAGGCATCTGGACTGATTTGATACTCGGGCTCCACTTTGACATTGTCATGATGTTGTTGCTGCTGCTGTTGTTGCTGCTGTTGCTGCAACTGTTGTTGCTGCTGTGCACTGCCTGCAACGCCGCTCACTTTGACCAGAGCGGAACTGGCACTGGCATCCCGATATGGATATTGCTTGCGCAGACTGTAAAAAAGAGAAGCATATTTGTACTTGCCACATGCAATTGCAACATGTTGCAGTAAGCAAACACCCGAAGGAGCACTTACCGTGAGTTGAGCCAAAACTTTTGAATCTGCTTAATGTTGCGCATGGCGCTCACATGCGGATGCGAATTAAAGTCACGCACAATCTTGTCCCAGGTATCTCGGACCGAGTACTTGTTGCGCTGCTTCTTTCGATGCTTGATGTCGATGACCTCCTCGTGCAGATGGAACAGCGTGTAGAGCACATCCTTCTCCTCGGCGGTGAATCGCGGCGTCAGCGGCAATTGTCCCTTCGAGCTGCTCGCCGTCGAGTTGTTGTTGTTGCTGCTGCCGACGACGACGACATTGCTGCCATTGTTGTTCGTGGGGCTGCCGTCGCTGCTGCTGAGGGCGCCACTTACAGTTACCGTTGCCTGTACGACGCCATTTGTTGAACCGGCGCCCGCATCTCCGGTAGCCGACATGCTTCCTTCCTTCCTTGCTTTCTTCCTTTGCCTCCTCTTCCAATTTATTGTATCTTCTTCTACCCGAGTTTTGTTCTGTTTTCTTTTGCTTTGTTTTGAGTGGAGCTGCGTGTGGTTTGTTTATTTATGTGCGAGGCAGCGAAACACGAAGACACGAAACACGACACACGAAACACTCAAGTCGTGGCTCCGAGTCCGAGTCCAATTTCGAGTCCGACTATGAGTATGAGTCTAAGAATGAGTATGTGTTCGAGCTCGACTCCTACGCCGAGTGCCAAAAACCGATGCCGAGTAGCGAATAATATACGAAAATCAATTGCACTCGTTTCGCTTATACACACACACACGCACACACATGCCTATGAGTGCGCGCGCGTGTGTGTGACGCGTCGGTGTGAGTATTTTTTTTTGTCTGTGTCGTCGTCGTCGTTGCCGTCGCTATTGCTGTCGTCGATGCCACTGTAGCTGTCGTTGCTTGTTGTCGCCACCGCCACTCGGAGCCTCCAATTATTATATTGCACTGCAGATGTGTATGATAATGTTTTAACGCACAATTGTGTTACGTTTGGCACATCAATCTCATTTAATTATATTTGGAATTTTTATGTAAATGCGCGCGCTTCGCTGGCTCAGGTTATTATTTTTGTGGCAAGTAGCAGCAGCACTGAAAATTTGACTCAAAACGCGTACGAAGCTCTTACGATACTGCTATTGAGCAGTATCGCATGACTGCGATAATACTCAAACTCGGGCAACGATACTACTCATTAGTGATGCAAAACTATCGATAGCAATATCGATATATTAAATATTCTGTTTTGCTTCACACTATCGATAGCGACATTACTGTATCGATACGGCTTTCTCGTCGTTCAAACAAGTTATAGTTGGAGAATATATTTCACATTTACATATAATTCGAACTGTACAACTAATTATAATCTTTTTGTTTTATTAAATAATTGCTTAAATTGTATTTAAATTGTGCCTCCATGTTTGTTTTACAAGATTATTACCGATAGTATCGAGTTTTTGTTAGCTCTTTTTCGCGTTAACGTGCAGTTTTGCGTTAACAGATCAGTGCGCTTATCATTACAGCCAACTTCATGACGCAAATTTTATTCAAATTTTTAAACATTTTAATGCAAAGAGGGAATTTAACATTTAAATGTGCATAACTGAAATGTTCTTACTCCTATTACAGCCAATATGGTACCACCATCACGGCCCAATGTTACCCGTCTGGCAGACGATGCGGTCATGCTGCGGTGGAATGTGCCCAGCAACGACGGCCTGGCCATACAATTCTTCAAGGTGCAGTACCGCATGCTTGGCAAGATTCCCCGCGAGAACTGGCAGACGACCAACGATAACATACCAGCCGGCAGGCAAAGGGAGCGGGAGCGCGGTCGTGAGCACGTCGACACGGGCGTGAAGAACTATACTTCATCGGTGACAGGACTGCGACCGGAACGCAATTATCGCTTCAGGATCATTGCCGTCTACTCGAACAATGACAACAAGGAGGGCAGCACATCGATCAAGTTCTTTCTGCAGCGTGGCGCTGCCAAATCGAATCTACCAGTGCCCCAACTGCGACAGATCGAACCGTATTCCGAGTCCTCAATCCTGCTCCACTGGACACTCTCGCCAATGTCTGGACAGACTCCAAATATTGATGGCTACTACGCCTACTACCGGCCAGCTGCATCGGCGGCCGAATATCTAAAGGCCACAGTCGAGGGCGGCAATGCGCGACGATTCCAAATCGATCAACTGGATCCGGGAACCGCCTACGAGTTCAAGCTGCAAACTTTCAACGCGCACGCAGCGTCCGAGTTCAGTGAAATCAAGCAGGGACACACCATGAGTAAGTTCATCATTTACTTATTTATTTACCTAATTACATTATTAACTATGATCAGTCGTCCTAAGCACTTCAAGTTTCAAAAGTAACATCACAAAAAATATGATTATAAAAATCATAGAAATTTAAATTTAAGAAAAAATTAAAGAGAAACTAAATTTTGATTACATTTTAACGTTTAGATCGCTTAGATAGGCAGAAACAGAAAAATCCAAACCAGATCAACTGTAAATAGGTACACATAAGTTTATTAAATTTTACATAATAATTTACAAGTCTTTTTAAGTAGTAGCATTAAAAAATGTATATTAAAAAAATATAAATATTTAGTTTTGCATTTTATCATGGAATGAATACGTAAAAATTAGTGATGCTTCAAAACAAGAATAGTTCAGTAAAGGAGTTATCACAATGCTAGGACAAGTATCGCCGGCAAAGACATACAAAGTTTATATGATAGGGAACCAGATAAATATTGATTAAAGGATACCCCTATAGCTTAAATAAATCACTCTCTCTCCCGTTGCAGAATCTCCTGGTCACTCGTCAACCGTGACAGCTCCAGCCACTGTGGCCGTGCCCAATGGATCTGGCAATGATGAACAGAACTCCATCTATCCGGTGATTGCTGGAGCCGCTGGAGGCGGTCTGTTGCTGCTCATCGCCACTGTGGTTGCCTGCCTGTGCATTCGTCGGCGCAGCAATGCCCAGCCCGAGGGTGAGTCCGTCTTACAACTGTTGATTCCAGCATTTAATTAACTTGTGCTCCTTGTGCAGATGAAAACAAGCCGCAATTGGATCATATACAAGCGGATTTTGTAACATCCGCCGTGTTGGGCGTGGCCTCGCATCATAATCACAAGCCCGGAGATGTGCGACGCCTCAACGGGGTTATTCCACGCATGAATATCACGCCAAATCCTCTGGCCCAGGATCCCACCGCCGACAAGGTAAGACTTCTACACACACAGACACTTACTCTGGCTACTCTTTCCAATGGCTTCCATCTATTTGCAATTTATTATTTAAGAAAACAAAACAAAACCTTTTCGCTGGTTGGTTGGTCAAAATTGAAACGTTTCTCGCCTTGCCTCCCCTTCACCTTTATCTCCACCTCCACCTCCGCATCCCTTGCTACTGCTGCTGTTGGTGAATCTCTGTCGTTGCTTATAGTTCCTCTTTTGATATCCTCCCCCACTCCACCTTCAGTTCTATTATACATACACGTTTTCTGAAATCTTGAAGATGCAAATCAGATTTCCTTTGTAAATGAATCAAACTTTCAATTTGTGTAAAGAAATTACAAAAAATTAAGAATGGATTGTGAGACTGATCTTTGACAGCTGGTGGTTTTTATATTATCTGTAGTTCCTCGTTTATCTGTAAATATATGTTATCAGCACTAATCACATTCAAAAGAGCAGTTCTCACATGCTTCCGATTCTAAAGATTCTCTCAACTATCAGCTGGCCAGATGAAGAAGTACCTACAGTATTGTAAGTAAAGAAGGGAACTCAGTGAGTCACTGAGTGTCCAACGCAATTCCGTAAAAACTCTGCAAATTCCATCTTTTTACACCAATCTTAACAGTCGATAACGTTAAATAACGTTCCTAACTTAGGAAAATTATAATTAATCACCAGTATCAAAAGATAAAGTTCGAGTTATGGACTCTTCGACTTATGGAATCCTTTTTTAAGTTTAGTATACGCTAATGCCACTCGGCGATTTGAGTTATGTATTTAATGCATATGTGCATATATTTATTTACACGCAGTAATTGCAACATTTGTAAACAGAAGTCTTTGGAATTTTGAAATAGCTTTTAAGAGATTAAACCCGAAGAGGCTCAAATGGATCAGATACCTACGGATTTTTGGAATTCTACATGACTTGATTGCGGATCACATTTGATTTCAAGTCGCTTTATCAGTTGGAAGTTTTTAAATATCTCTTGAGATTGTTAAAAGTTTTCTTTACGTTTTACTCGAGATTAATCTTTTTTTTAATATCTGAAATACAAGTTAATCCATACAAATGAATTATGAGTGAATGAGACAAAGCATCTCTTCCACGCCGTTTGCTTTCAATTTCGTTCTCCATCTCTCTCTCTCTCTCTGTCTCTTTCATATGTAAATACCTGTCTGGTTTGCCTAACTCCTTTTCATTTTTATCTCGTGCACTTTTCTCTTTTTGTTTCTCCCAACAATTATGTGAATACTTGTTTATTTTCCCCATGTGTATGTTGCCCTCTCTCTTTCCGCATTACAATATTCTCTGTCTATCTCTGTCTTGTTCATGCTGCTTTTGGCACTGGTCGCGTGCTCTGTCCTACTCTTCTGCTCCGTTCTGTTCTGGTTTTGTGGTTTCCAAGTCGTCTCTGTCTCTGTCGCTCTGTCGTTTTGTTCGCCTCGTGTTCGCCTAGTCAAAACTGAGTTCGAGTCCCGTCCCATGTTCCAGAATCGTAACGTTATGGAGCTGCGATTCCTGCCTCCAAATGGCACCAACGGCACCGCCAACCCCGCCAGCATCAAGACTCTGAATAGCAGCACGGCGGATCAGACAAATGCCAATGCAAATGTCGAGCCGGAAACGGACGCGGAAGAGAATGCAGATGTGGATGTGGATGTAGATGGCAGTGACAAAGCTCAAACGGGCGCCTCATCATCTTGCGAGACACTGGAGGCTTGCGAGGGTCTCAGCCAGCCGCAACAGATGCCAACGCTGCCACCAACGGAGGCGCCCAGCAAACCGTTGCCACCGTTGCCGTTGCCATTGCCATTGCCATTGCCATTGCCCAAGAAATCGGTGGCAACCAAAGCGCAACAGCAGCAGCAGCAGCAAGTAAACGTAAATACACCATGCCAAACCAGCTGAAATCGTTTTTGATCTTGTATTTTGTTGCCATGCCACCAAAACACGCACCACCAATTGCCACCACTCGGCTGAGTAGTTAATTAATCTATGTCTCTGTCTTTCTTTCATTTTTGTTCAGAACAATGCGCTGGCCGTTGCCGCCGCCGCAGCAATGCATCAGCCAGGACTGCATCATGCGCAGCCCTATCATGCCCCCGGCACGCCGACGCTGCTGCAGAAGCGTCTGCCGTCGGCGCACGACTTCCAGCAGCTGCAGGCGCCGCCGGTGCCGCCACATGGCAGCTACTACCAGCAGCAGCAATCTACTAGCAGTGGCGCCTCGCCCATGTTGGATCAGCAGCGACGCACACTGGAGCGCAGCGTGCGCAGTCTGCAACAACAACAGCAACAACAACAACAGTCAGCACTTGCCTATGGGTTGGAGGATGCACTGACAACGCCCACACGCATTCCCTCGCTGCGAAGACAGCGACGTGCTTCGGGCAGCCAGCACAATAGTCACACCAATCTCAGTCATCACCACAATAACAACAACAACAACCACAATAATATTAATAACAACAACAATAGCAGCAGCAGCAACAACAATCTGCCACATCATCTGGCGCATCATCAGCATCTGCACCAGAATCATCATCATCATCACCAGAACCACAATCACAATCACAATCATAATCACAACGGTGGCGTCGGCATACCCATTGTCCCCGGCAGTCCGCGTGTCCAGCGCTCCCCCATGCCCGCCCGGGCACTCATCAAACGGACACGGCTCGGCAGCCACACGGACAACATCTCATCGGGCAGTCTCAACAGTATTGAGGTGTAGTTCTAAGCCAACCTTAACTAAGCTAAAACCGCATCCCGCCTCCTAAGCACATACACTAGATTTACCTATAAGACAACTTTTTTTTTTATATATTATTATTTATTTTATTTGGGCTTTTCTCGACAGGATTAGGCTACGCATAGACCCTAGTTGTGTGGACTCCTTGAAGAGCTTTTATTTTGTATGTAGTGTTATTTATTTATTTAATTCATTAATGCAACGACTCGAATTCATTGGTTAGTTTAGTTAGTTTTATAATCATATTCCTCCCTTGCCCCATATTTTCCCTCCTTCGGTCCCCACGAAAATGTGGAATATTATGAAGGTAGCACTAGATTTACCTATATAGTTATAGGCTACAAAGCTGTTTGTAAGTTGTTCACTATTAACGTTATCTCGCTGCTTAAATATAACTAAAAATTTAAATAATTTAATCAATAATTTAGATTTTAATATAAGTTGCCACACAATCTCCCACTACATATGACAAAACAATAAAATGAAAATTCTGTATTAACTATGACATCTTTTCCTTTTTTGATCATGATAAAGATGATGATTAGAAATTTATCTACCAAAATGATGTACTAAAAAGAATTCAGATGGGAACATAAACTAAATATCTTTTTATGTAAATATCTTGATATATATTTTTATTTCTGTTTTGAGATATTTTTTAAATTCCATATTTAAAATCCATCTTTCCTGAGAATAAAATTTTCAATAATGATTTGTTGGATCACGGATTCGGATTTATCGTCCCATGATCTTCATCAACAGCCGAGCTGATGAATCCAAGTAGTTGAGGTAAGATAATTAGTACCTTATTTATAAATTAAATTCGCTATAATTGAACTGATTAACTATTCAATGAGCTTATTACGTGTATCTAATTACAATATTTAAGGAAACCATGAGAATACAGTTTGTTGTCTATAACAATTAAATCCATGGCGAGAATATCGAGAAGGTTTCGTAATATGTAATATGTTTATATCTTATAAATACAGCCTTCTTAAATAGAATACATATTGATATTGTGTATTTGTGATAGCAATTTAATATTCTCTCATTTCAAAAGGATGATATCAGGTGTTTTTAACATTGTCTATTGTAAATAACAAAATTTAATTGCAAAATTTTTTTTTAAATTGCTTTGTAAATTTCGAAACACTTTTCTTGATGTAAAATTAACGAGATTTTTAAATATATATAGATAGTCTTGTCTACTAGAATCTCTAAACGACTGTCTCCTCAAACCGATCCAAGTATTGAAATAACCAACGCGAAAAGATATTCATGTACGGATCCACATGAGAGATGACATTAAAATTTGAAACAGCTGGTGGTGGAAAATCTCCGGCTCCGAAAATGCTACGCACAAAGTGCTCGCAATGAAAAATGGCAACGGCAACATCCGATTCAAGCACGTCCAGACGCATGGACAGCTTGGCAAGCGATTCCGCAAATTGTTTCAGCACAATATACGTCTTGCTGCTGAACGCGGCTGTAAACAGATATAGAGATAGAGATAAGCAAACGGCACCGGAATGAATGAAAGGGCTGATATGCTCACTGGGCTGTTGGACGCGGGAAATAATATAATACTTTTTCAATAGATGCTCCGCCGGCTGGGTGAAAATGACCTGGCGCTGTTGAATTAACTCTAGCAATGCTCGCATGTCCTCAATGGGAATGTGAAGCGCATCTTTTGCTAATTTGTCGGAATCTCGACTGTGCTCGCGCAGCACATAGTCCCACATCACCTCGTTCACCTGCTCATCCATGTAGACAGGCAATCCAAATATACTAGTAATAGAGAATACATTTCAGATGGTTACAAAAGTTGTGCACACTTTTTGAATTAACTTACGGGCACAGTTTGGCAAAGGCCGTGGTCTGATTGGCCGCATTTTCCGGCTGCCAATAGGTCCAAATGGCCGCCTCCAACGGTTGTTCGCTCTGCAGATGTGGTACCGGCAAGCTGTTGTTCTCCATGGACTTCTCCAGTTCCTCGGTTTGGTCACGCGACAGCCGATTCCAGTCACCGGCGTAGTATACTCCCTGCTGGGCCATCATTAACGGACTGGCCTGCACCCAATTGTAACGCGAGGGCAATCCCGAATAGCTTGGCTGTTGTCCGCCCTCGTGAGGACCGATGAAACGGGGCGCCAGCTGGCCAATGCAGGTGAGCAATCGATTGGCCACACAGCTGTCGGTACAAATGACGCATATGGAAATCGGAGCACGTAATTCGTCCGGCTCAATGCTGGTTAGGCTGATCAGCAACGCCATCTTCAGATATACGTAGCACTCCATGGGAACACAGTCCTGGCTTAGTTGCGAACTCAGCGCATAGACAAAGGCATAATCCGAGTATTTGCCACAGATCAAGCGATGCAATTTCTTGATACTTGGCGGCATAAAGTTCAAATCAACATCTACATTGTGGCGCTCGGCGTTGGCTCTCAGAAACAACATGTGACGTGGATGTGCAGCTTTATTATTTTTATTGCTGCCTGGCCCTTGGGTCTGATGGGGCTCCGGATTCATATCAATGTCACTGCGATTGGACGCAAGGAAAAGCGACGCTTCGGTTTGTTGTGTGTAAGGATCCATGTCTAAAAGCGGCAGACTGTTCTCCTCCTGTGCGTCCAACATTTCCCCGGTTTGGAATGTTCGACTGTCGCTGGGGCCGCCTGTCGTTGAGGGCGGCGTGGTGTGGCACGCTTCTGTCCCTACGCCTGTGCTGGGGAGGCTGGCAAGCCGAAAAACCGATTGGCTGGCATCGTTATTGGTGTTTGACATGGACAACTGGCTCCCTATGTGGTTATTGGCGTTTGGCATGGACAACTGGCTCCTCATATTGTTGCCTCCCCCTGGTGGAACAACAGAAATTGCTGATGGCGCCTCTTGGCTGTCACCAATTGATTCGGACATGGTCAGTTCCTCTACGGGCAGCGCCACCAACTCAAACAAAGCGTCCGGCTTGAGGGTACGATGAAAACGCTGTCGCCGGCGACGCTCCTGGGGAGTGTAAAATGCAGGACAATTTTAGTACTTAAAATAAAAATTATTTGTTGATTTTCAATTTTTACTCTTAGTTTTAAATCTGAAAAATCATAAAGTCTTAAACTTAAAAACTAAAAAGAAACTTCAAATAAAATTTAAGGGTAAAACATTTCTTTTTAAATATAATATAATTGAAAAATACCTTTTTTTTTAATTTTTATTATAAAAACTCTGTAATCAATGATTTGAAAATAAAAACAGACAAATATTAATTTAATAACTTTTTTTAATATGCATAAAAAATTAGAGCTAAAAAAAGGTTTTAAAAATACAGTCGAACTTCCCTAACTCGAATCCAAAGAAAAGGTTCGAGTTATGGAGATATTCGACTTATAGAGTTATTTTTCTGAAGTTTATTAATTTTACTCGAGTTAGAGAGAAATTCGAGTTATAGACGTTCGAGTTATGTAATAAGAATCAAAAACTAAAGCTTATCCTGTTTCCAGGCTTACCCATCTAAAAATGTTTTATCTACAGCTCACAACTTGTATTTTCTACGGACTCACGGACTAAAAGGGATAAAAAGAAGCACTGAACTTACGGTTATCATATTACTGCGTCCTCTGGGTCGCACTACGCCCAGTGGTCTTGATGGACTGTCACTCGGGTTGAGCGGTTCACGCCTCGGTTGAAACTCCACTGCATTCCAATTAAGGGTGCTCTGAGAGACAATGTCCAAAGGATTACCCTGGGACTGCGATTGTGATTGCTGCAATGACTGCAATGCCGGCGAATTGTTTGAAGCCACAGCCTGCTGCAATTCCCGTACAAACGATGCATCCTCATCGACGCCACTGTTCGGAAGATCGGACTGCATCATTAGCTCATCGGGTAGCTGTGTCGGCAAGCCCGAAGCGCCCGATCCGCCCTGTGACGTTTGTTCGCGTCGCATGCGGCGTTCATGGAAACGCTTTGCGGGACCAGAGGCCGGTGAGGACACGATTTCTTTCCTGACTACATTACGATTAGTTGTGGCAAACTTTGGGACATCAAAGTCGGAGCTCGACAGAGTGCGCATGATGGGACGATTGGATTGGGACGCGGCCACATTTGGATATCCTGGTGCGCTGTGCATGTCTCCGAGAATACGAGGCAACGGGGGCGGCGGTCGATTCGTAGGAATCCATTGTGTTGGCCTAGTCATACATCCAGAAGCAGATGCTGGCGTGAAGAGGCGACTTGAAGGATTCAATTGTGTTGGTCTTATCCTACCACCAGATGCAGAAGGTGCTGTGAATGGCTGAAGAGTCTGTGATTGTTGAACTTGTTGCACTGCAACAGCAATGGGAGGAGCACTCGATGATCCTTGATGCGACTCCAAAGGGGGCAATGGCAACGGCAGCTGCTGCGACTGCATTTCTGATGGCTGCACCGCACGAAGCCATCTATTGACGATTTGTTGGTTGTTGTAATACTTTTCCTGCACACCCTTCTGATTGTCAATATTCGGTGATTGCTTTTGTTCGATGCACTTGCTCTGCTGATTGTTATACTGCTGACCCTCTACTATGGCAACCTGTGGCATTGCCGATATCTGCTGGCAACTGTCTTCCACTGCAGATACTGCAGTTGGAGTTGTCTTGGGCTTCTTGCTGCGTGTGGCGCCAACGGCGGGAAACTCCTCATCGGTTGGTTCAAAGTGTACGCTGGCATTTCGATTAAAGATGCCTTGTGGTTTGTTTGCAGCTCCCGTTGAAATGCTGCTGCGGCTTACAACTGGACTGACGTTCGATCTGTACATTAACAACATGGTGCCATTAAATTGTTGAATAAAAAGAGGGGTATTTACAGGTCGCGTTACTTACAAAGCTGTGGCGCTGCCTGACAACTGTGCGGGCTGCGTCGCCTCCAAATCGGGTCCCAGGAAGTCAACCAGCTGGACGGGCATACGACGAGCTCGCCATTTCCTTTCGCTACTTGGATTATCTGAATTGACGTTATGCTCCTCCCCAGCGTTCTTCGTGTTCACATTCTTTGCATTCTTTTTAGATGGCATGATTCAAATTGATAACTAGTCGATGTACTATTATAATAGCCAGTGACTAGGTAAATGGCACCCAGCTTCAGATCGCAGTCGTAGGTGTGAGCTGAAAATGGTCGAGTATCATGGATCACAAGAATCCCTTCAGAATTTAGACGCTCACCTCGCAGACGCACTAGAATCGGGCGATAGATGCGATTCAACTGTCGTGGGGTCTCGGCACAGACACTTGGTAATATGGCAATGAGGCGATAAGTTTCGGTAACTCGCAACTTTTGGTATTCGCTCATGGATCGCGAGCAGTTGGGACACAAAGGCGCTGCAATAAAAAGCAGTTCAGAATTAGTCTTAACATTTTACAGAAAATACTTTTTTTAAAATACAAATTTCTCTCATTAAAAATTAATCCGGATCACTGCGGACGGCAGTCCGCGCTAGTGACGAAAGCAGCACGAAGGGTGCGAAAGGACCACGAAGAATGGAAAATTTGCTATGACCGTCCGATCAGGTCGAGTTATATACCGATCGACAGGTATAGTTCTAACTAACAAAAGTGCATACTAAGACTTTTGTTAGTGCAAAATTAAAACGATTGGAGCAACTGGAGCCGTTGGAGCCTTTTGAAATTTTTTTTAATTTTTTACTATTATAATCAAAAATACGCGTCGAATGACACCTCGATCATTAAAATCAGACCACTGGTTCAAAAAATAATTAATTTTGAAATTTTTAGTGGGCTCCCGAAAATGAGATTTAAAGTTTATCTGTCTGTTTGTTTGTATCAAAGCGTTGATATAGCTCAATAGTTTGAATGAGGACTTGTTACCGATCAAAAATCTAGAAACTTTTTCGAAAAATCGATAGTTTAGCGGGAAATAGCTAAAACCCGCTAAAATTGAAACCCCCACAGTATCCAAACGATGCAAGCTACAGATATGTTCTATATGTCATTGAAAATGTATTTTGAAGGTCTTTTAGGCATAGCTGCAAACTTGTTTTCTTAAGAGGGCAATAAAAATTTTTATAAATAATTTATATGTAAAACTTAATATTATTCGTCACAAAATTGGATATCATACATTTTGGTACAATAATAATAAACAACTTTCAAAGCAGATTATAGCAAAATTAATGGTGTTTAATACGATTTTTAACTTCTCAATTCGCTATGCAAAAAGAAAAACACCATTTTGTACCAAAACAAGCATCCAATGTACCAACGAATTCAAAATGTACCAAATGTGGCAAATGTACCAAACTGTGTCCCTAAGTTGAGACGAGCTGACCCAAAGAGCTTAGCTTGCCGCATCCCTTGTGGGAGGTTAAGTAAAGGCTACGCTGACTTACCTTCCGTGGAACTAGTTTGAATTGCGTTTCGCATACAACCGCCACCACAATACCAAATGGATTGCAGCCTGTTATGGTAAAAGAGATTAAACTCCAATTCAAAGCAATTTCGGAATTGCAAGACTTACACCAATATTTCTGGAGGCGTATATGCGGACAGGATGCCGCGGACAAGGGCCAGGCCGAGTGGACACTTGTACTTGGTTGGCTTGAACAACAGGTTCTCCTGCAGCGGCAGATCCAAGAGGCGCCACTGAACGTGCAGTTGGGCAATGTCAATCGCTTTGGGTCCGTTGACGTTCGTTTTGAGCAGATGCCGCACTTGTCCGAATACCGAGTACTTCAGCGCTTCGGCAAATTGGAGGGGTTCGCGTAGCGCCAGATAGAGCAGCTGCTGTCCGTGCTTTATTAGATCAGTGTACTCAAAATCCAATCGAATTAGAATTGGTGCCAATGCCTCTTCGGGCTTAAGAGTTAGATTGTAATTGCACGTAAACTTTGCGACGGCGTCTTCAATTATCTTAAACAGTTCCGACTCTCGGCAATACTTCTCAATTAACTTTTGTTCGTAAAATCTAAATTTTGTGCATATTTAATATGTATTTTGTTGATTTTTAGGAGTACGACGGCATTACTTACTGACTGTGCTGTACACGCCTGTTTATGTCTGAATTTATACTGCTACTGCTTGAATCTGTGCTTTGAGTTACGATACCCGTATTTACATTGAACATTTTACGCAAATTAATGAAAATAGCCAGGAGATTTGATTTACAACAAGTAAATGTAATTTGCGCAAATTCAAATTGGAATCTTTAGAGGTAAAGAAACATCGATGTCATCGATGCTTGCAAAACATCGGAACCATCTGTGTTTGGTCGGGCACTATCGAGTGTTTTATATGCAACAAAAAATAAAAAATCTTGATGATAAACAATCCTAAATGCGATGTTTTATTTTTAAACATCGATGGAGGGAATCATCGATGCTCCACAACAGATTTACAACAAAATGTTATTTGTGCAAATTCAAATTGGATTCTACTTGTTGCAAAATTATTTAAATATGGCAGCTCCATCACGTTGGCCAAGGCTGCCAGTATATTTTTAATTCTAGCTATCGCACGACCGCCACAATGTGGTGACCGGTCGGAGCTTAAAATAGTCGATCAGGTGTAGGCTATACTTCTCAAATCTGCGGCAAACTGTCTACTACTCGTTGATCTTTTGCTTTTGAGCTTGTGCGCCCTTATTTTGTTATTAAAATGCCTAAAGATTATAGGAAAAATATCGGGATCCGTGGCTACATTGCCGGAGTTCTGAAAGCTGGCCATTTTCGCAGATACTTCTCTTTAAAAATGTAGCTATTTTTTACGTTTTTCCAACAAAAGCGGCTACTTTCTTGTAAAGCGTTGGACAGTAGCGCAATTTAAATCAATGATATAATCTCTCAATAAGTCAGTTTGATTTGTTTAATCTAATTTAAAAAAAAAAACCATAGGCAGGGCCGATACTCAACGATCAACGATAGGTGATAAGCAAGGGCAGTCACTTTCGCCTGCTTTCGAAAAATGCGCCAATGGCTTGGTTTTGAAATTCAATTGCGATGCCACAACTGACGTCACCACTCAGAGCGCCGCCAGCACATCCAATAAACGGGCTTAAAGCGAACGAACAAAATCAACTGCACTATATAACCTACAATCAGGGATTTAGTTCGTTCGTTCACCAAAGTGAATAGTTAAATATTATAAAATTTATTTAATGATAAAACCTATAGCTATTAAAAAAAAGCTTCATGTCCTATAATATTTTGTTTTACACGGATTTATTTGTGGAAAATTTGATGTAGCTCCTCGCTACCCCATCAGTTTACTCAATGCACGCTTAAAATTGATAGAAACGCTTTTGTTATATATAAATTTACATCAAACGTAAAGTATCAAATTTTAATCGGACATTAAACAAACGGTATTTGTTATTTGTGTGTTGTTGATGTTTTTCTTCTACATCTCCTTAACGGTTAGACTTGGCAACACGCTCCAACTCGTCTTTCTTCTTGATGGCGTAAGAGTTGGATGAGCCCTGTAAAAGATTAAAGAGAAAGAGAGTTAGATAAGAATATTATATAATTTAACTTTAATCTATTGTGTGAATACTGTATTATAATATTTGTTCTTTTACGTTTCTCGTGTGCATTGAGCTGGGAGCTGCCACAAGCACAAGGATAATAAAAGACATTTCATTGCTATCGTCCAAAAGCGAGTCTGCGACAATATCCAGATGACATGACGTAGAATTAGATTGGACACATTTAAGAATAGTTGAATTTTAATATAAGGTATATACTTTATTATTATAATTATTGTTCTTCTACGTTTCTCGTGTGCATTGAGCTGGGAGCTGCCACAAGCACAAGGATAATAAAAGACATTTCATTGCTATCGTCCAAAAGCGAGTCTGCGACAATATCCAGATGACATGACGTAGAATTAGATTGGACACATTTAAGAATAGTATAATATAAGGTATATACTTTATTATTATAATTATTGTTCTTCTACGTTTCTCGTGTGCATTGAGCTGGGAGCTGCCACAAGCACAAGGATAATAAAAGACATTTCATTGCTATCGTCCAAAAGCGAGTCTGCGACAATATCCAGTTGACATGACGTAGAATTAGATTGGACACTTTAAAGAATAGTTGAATTTGAATACAACAAATGCTACAGTAAAAACAGGGAATTTATCTCCTGTTTTATCAATTGGCAACGCACGCCAAACAAAAGTTTATGGTCTTGTCTACAAGCGAGGCGACACACCTACGACTAAGTCACTACTGCTTCTCAACTTACCTTAGCGGCGTTGATCAGCTCATCGGCCAAGCACTCGGCAATGGTCTTGATGTTCCTGAATGCAGCCTCGCGGGCACCAGTGCACAGCAGCCAGATAGCCTATAAAAAGAGAGCATGAATACATCAATTCTTCAGTGTAATAATATTTCGAAATGTTTCTTCAGTTCATACGCCAAATGTCTGCCAATTACACATTGTGACGCTACGGATAAGATAGATATTTGATGTAGCCAGTGTTATAAGAACGCAGTCGCTGATCGAACTGCGCGCCATCGTTGTTGGCTAATGATGTGGCCAACAACAGATGTGACACCTACCTGGTTGACGCGACGCAGGGGCGACACATCCACAGCCTGGCGACGGACGGTACCGGCACGACCAATACGGGTGGAGTCCTCACGGGGTCCAGAGTTGATGATGGCGCTGACCAAGATCTACAATAGAAATAAAACAAATTAATAAATTTCCAATTGTCGAAATGATAAAAACTCAAATTATAATTATAAAAGCAAGTGTGGTTTTAAGTTCCAAGAGAGCGGGAAGAGAGCTGAATCTTCGAGCACTAGGATATTAAAACCCTCTTTAATATGAGTCCATTCAAATAGATGCTCAGGTACAGCACGGAAATCAAGCCGCCTGGCATTGAGGAGGACTACAAACTGATTTTTTATTTCTTTAAATTTATGTTGTTGATTTTTGACTTTATTAAGGATTGCATCTTCGAGACGATGCCCTTAAGAGGAATAGTATACCATGGGATTTGATGTAGTCCAATTGAATACCAAACCAGCGTGGGATTCACTGATGAGGTTTTAGTTTTGGACATAATTTAAACTATCGTAAATTGCTTTTTTTAATGTAGTTTTAAGTTCCAAGAGAGCAGGAAGAGATCTGTAATCTTCAGGCACTAGGATATTAAAACTCTCATTAATATAAGTCCATTTAAATAGATGCTCAGTTCCAGTCTGGAAATTGAACTGTCTGGCATTGAGGAGGACTACAAACTGATCGTCGAATGCTTTCAATTTATGTTGTTGATTTTTGACTTTATTAAGGATTGCATCTTCGAGACGATGCCCTTAAGAGGAATAGTATACCATGGGATTTGATGTAGTCCACTTGAATACCAAACCAGCGTGTGATTCACTGATGAGGTTTTAGTTGTGGACATATTCAAAACCAATGTAATTAGCTTTTTATAATGTAGTTTTAAGTTCCAAGAGAGCAGGAAGAGATCTATAATCTTCAGGCACTAGGATATTAAAACTCTCATTAATATAAGTCCATTTAAAAAGATACTCAGCTCCAGTCTGGAAATTAAACTGTCTGGCATTGAGGAGGACTACAAAAAAATTTCATATGAATACTAGACTCAACATTGAGTTGAGATTTGATTGAAATTGTGAAACATAATATTCAATTGTAGTTTTAAGTTCCAAGAGAGCAGAAAGAGGGCTAATCTTTAGGCACTAGGATATTAAAACAATCTTTGCTATCAGTCTATTTATTAAGTATGCTCAGTGCAGCCCAAGATTAAAGACGCCTGGCATTGAGGTAGACTAATAGAGGCTGATCTTCTCCTTCTGTAGTTGTAGTTGCAGTTGTAGTTTCAAGTTCCAGGAGAGTATGAAGAGTTTTAGCTTCAAACACTAGGATATTGAAACGCATATTGATCTGCGTGCACATTCTACCTGTCGCCCATGTGGATTTTTTTTAGCATGGGCGCAGTTTAGCATGGCACGGTGATTGGATTTCATGTGTGTGGAGGCGATCTTTACCTGCAGTGGGTTCTCGCCAGTGAGCAAGTGGATGATCTCAAAGGAGTGCTTGACGATGCGGCAGGACATCAGCTTCTTGCCGTTGTTGCGTCCCTTCATCATCAGGGAGCAGGTCAGACGCTCCACAATGGGGCACTGAGCCTTGCGGAAGCGCTTGGCAGCATAGCGACCAGCCGAATGGGGCAGATAGCGTGCGAACTTCTCCTTAACGGAAATGTAATCCTGCAGCGAAATGTCGTTGACAGTCACGTCATCGCAGGACCAGCGTCCGAACAGCTTGATCTCTGGCAGTTCGGTGGTGGCAACCACATTTGTATCGAGCACAGCCTCGGCAGCCTCAGCTTCCATTGGTGCCGGCTCCTCGAAGTTCTCCACAACGTTCTCAGCTACTTCGGCCATGCTGCAATGTACACAAATTCAAGTCATGTTAGACACCAATTGAAATACATATACAATATTCATTTATTTAAATTGTTTATTTTGTGTTGTTGATTTTTAAACTTTATTAAGGTTAGTATCTTCAATCCGATACCCTTAAGAGGAATAGTAAACCATGGAGGCTAATATGGTCCATTTGAATACCACAACGGCGTTAATCCCACTGCTGCGGTTTTAGTTATGGACTTGAAACGCGTTTCAATAAGAAATACAAAAAAATAAGTGCTTGCAAACACGTGTGAACACAGCAGCCAGCGCACATATCACATACACAGCACACGCACACAAACAAAAAAAAGAATAAAAAACGGACACCGTATTTAACCTCATTGTGCGTGGATAAACGAAAGCAATGCATTTTTGCTGATTCTGCAATGCATTTCACAAAACCTAGGTTGTTGTTGATGGCCGCTGCGTTTACAATTTATTTGCTTATACTTTTATGTTTATACACTTTTATTTTGACAAAAAAATCTTACATTTTTCACGGAAGAAATCGGTGTACGATGTATGCGCAAAGACGTACGCCTGAAAAAGAACATGTTGAGGCAGTGTGCGGCAATGCCACAAATATTTATTTCCGGCCAAAGTACAGGGTTGTATTTCTAGAGTAGGGCTGCAATGAAACACTAAACAGTTTATGTTATCGAATATTTCAACACTTTTAAAATACAGTATTTGAAAAATACAGTATTTTTAATAATTTAAATATCTTAAAAGAAATTTTTTGAGTAGCATTATAAATTTTGCCGAAATTCTTGCTGAAAATCAATATACTTACGTTTACGTGTAATTTTTTTAGCATTCCTGAATGAAAGGAATATTCCGAACATCGAAATTACTTAAAAGTGACCCAATGTGAACCTGGCATTAGTATTTTATTGTACTGTTGTAGTGCGATTACCTAAGTATGAAATGTGTTATCGATAGTTCTAGAGCTATAACAACAATGAAAGCAACAAAAGCAATATGATTGTTGTTCAAATTCACCGGAAAACGTAAGATTCCTTAATTTGTCATTTGTATTTGTTAGTAAACCAATTGGAAAGCATTTAATGTGAAGATGACAACCGATGAAAGTATAATGACGGAAATGCTTGGTGAGTTTCACTACAAAACTACAGCTGTTTCTATATTTGCAACTCACCCCACTACTTGCATCTTGAACCAAAATTATTGCACAGATCGCGCAACGAATCCGGCTAAAGAACGGGTCGACGAGCTGGGAGTGCAAATGTTTTGCATTGTGGTGCGCAGCAATGGGCAAATGGTGCACAAAGCACAAGAGATGATTGTGGCTAAAGTGCGTTCCAGCAACGTAACCGAAGCGACGCGAGCAATTGCGGTAAGTTGAAGCCTTACGCACACACGCATTAACAAACACACATACACGTACTTACAGTTGCTCAAGTCATTTATTTGACAAAAACATGTATAAAGTATTTTTGTTTTATATTAAAAAAATTTACAAATGGAGTAATGTTTGGCTTGACAATTCCTTTTCCTTATAGTATTATTTAAATATATCGAGCCCTTTTTGCGGATATAACGTAAGCGACAAAAAGAAAATTTTACAGGAGAGTTTTTTAGGTTTCGTTAAGTTGATTTCTTCGTGTCGTGTGTCGCTTACGTTATAATTGACAGGCCAATATCTCCGTAAATACATAAAATAAAACAATTAAAGTTTAATATTTTGGGTGTAGATGCTGTTAATATTTATGAACACATTTGCATTAAAAAACAATTTTCGGAAAAACGTCGTTTACGTTATATCCTCAAAAAGGGCTCGATATGTAGTTATTCAGGGATGCCGCAGAAATCGCTTTCGCATTAATTTCACTGAAATTTCAAATATCATACAAATTTAAGTGAAATTCAAGCGGAAGCGATTTCTTTGGCACCCCTGATTACTTTTGTTTCCTGATTTTATATTTTCCGAATTTAAGCTGCTTAGGTAAATTTTTCAATGTGTTAAAGGGTTTGATGACTCTTTAAGAGATTTTTTTTAAGATAAATATGCATAAAAATTTATGTATGTCAAATTTAAAATAATCTCTGATCAAATGTATCTGGCCCATAGATTTGTTTTTCTTATTTCTATTTCCGAAGTCCGATCGACTTTCTAGCAGTAAATTATTATTCGATGTTCTTAATTCACTATGGTAGAAAACACTAAATTAGCTTGAAATTTGTTTTGATTTTATCTCAACTCAGTATTAGTAGTCAACTTCCTCGGAGAATTCTTCCGCCAAAACGACCTCGAATTTGGGAATGTTAAGGAAAGGAAGGAATGAAACGCTATTATTTTTCCCAGTCAAATAAAAACAAATTTGGTGTTAACTGAAATACTTGACTAACTTTATCACATGATTGATTTTTACGGAAAAACTCCAATAAATATAAAAAAATATTTATATTTTAGTTAGGAGGGTGCTGAACAATAAAATTTATCAGTATTCCTAGCTCTGTTCTAAGAAGCAAAAGGAACAATAATACAGTAAGAAAAAATAAAAGAGAAAGCATTTTATTTAAATAAAAAATTGTGAATTTTGTAGTTTGTCAAAACAATTACGTGACTAACTGTACTTACAGTTACACACACATATTGCGGTTTCATCGTCAGTTAAAAATTTTCTTTGTCATTTACTTTGAAATTAACTCCGTGTAGCTATTGGAGGAATGCATGATGCAGTGCGGCGATGACTTCCAGGATGAGGCAGCCAAGTTTCGCTTTCTGAACGAGCTGATACGCTTGGTGTCCAAGAAATACTTGGGTGCGGAGACACCGCATGTGGTGAAGCAACGGATCATGGAATGCCTGCTGCTGTGGACGACCAAATTCCCACAGCGCCAGAAGATCCGAGATGCCTACGAGATGTTACGCAAAGAGGGTGACATTGATCACACCCAAACGGCCGCAGCGTTGGCCAAACGCGAGAGTGTCCTCAGCACCATAGATGAGGCCATGTTTGCCAAGCTGATTAAGAGCAAGGATCCCGAGAACTTTAAGCGCGCCAATCTCCTGCTGCAATATCGGATGGCGCAGGAGGCGCGACGTAACGATCTTCTTGCCCAGCATCGAATTGTGCTGCAGGAGGTGCAGGAAACAATGCAATTGCTCAATCAAATGCTCGACAGCTACAATCCCAATGATCACGACGTCAATGAGACCATCCATGAGCTGTACAAGAGTTGCAAGAAACATAAGCCCATTTTCCAACATCTTCCTGAACTGCTGGGCGAATCCGATTCTCAGCTAATAGGTGAGTTAGGAACTCAAGTTACAAAAACTTCGTAAACGCATGATTATCATCTGCCCTTTCCAGAGGACACGCTGGAGACAAATGGCGGTCTGGTGGCCACAATGACGCGGTACAAGCAACTGGTGCCTTCGCCCACCAAGACAACAACATCCTCAGCTGCGACAACAGCAACATCAGTATCTTCTACTACCACAAGCGGTTCCAACAATGCTGCCTTGCTCAACGAGCTGCTGGGTGATCTGCTGATTGGAGAAAGTGGCACCACTGCTCCGCCAAGCATTCCAGTCAACACTTCAAGGCCCAATGTTCTGGCGGATCTAAGCGACATCTTTAGCAGCGCTCTGGCGGAGAGCGAAAACAAGCAGCAGCAACAAAGCTCGGAGCACTTTCAGGGCAGTGAGCTGCTGGAGCCGCAGGTGCTGTGTCCACAGAAGGAGAGCAATGGTGGCGCCTCTGGCGAAGACCTGGCCAATGGTAGCTCAAATGGTGCTGGAGATGATGCCAAGATGGGCATCAGAACACGCAAAATGCCAGAGATTGACATGTTGAGCGAGGAGCTGTTCCAGCAGATACTTCCCGCACAGGATCGCATGGGCAGCTTTAAGCGTGATCCTGAAAAGTTGACACTTAACGACTTGGCTCGCGAACGCATGGAGGTGAAACCACCAAAGCCAACAAAGTTGACCACTGAGCCACTGGACGATGTGCCTTTGTTAAGCTCGATGCCCGTGCCTGAGCCACAGCCTGCGAAGGACAAGGCAAAGGAGGAAAGGAAGGAGGAGGAGCCTGTGGAGGCACCTCCTTCGTTGCCAACTCCAACTCCAGCTCCGACTTCCAACCCCGTCGCTAAACAAACGAAGCATTTGAGCGAGATTAACATCGAACTGGACAACATTCAGGCAACGGGAGAGGAGCGTGTGGTGCTCGACGATGATGATATGCATTTGAGCCTCAACTTCACCGAAGATCGTCCCAGTCGCCATGTGTCTGTTATTGTGATATCGGCCCAAAATAAAAGCCGTCAGTTGGTCAAAGACTTTCAATTCGAAGCGAGCGTCAAAAAGGTGTGTCCACTATCCAACTAGACTCCAATGTCCAACACCTAATTTGTATTTATATTTATTATTTGCAGCCATGCAAGGTGCGTCTTTTGCCGCCCACAGATAACGCTATGGCGGCTCATAAGCCATTCCGGCCAGCAATACCAATTAATCAGGTGATGCTGCTGCTGAATCCTACCGGCAATCCGGTTGATGTCACCTGCATTGTCGGCTACAAGTTGGGCGACGATCCTGATCCCATCAAGGAGTCAATTGTGGCTAAAGGCATTGCCTACGTCGACTAGTCCCTGTTCAACAGTCAATTTTTAAAATTGTATTTTATTGTCCAATTTGTGTTTTTATTCAATATTTTTACACCAAAAATGAGCGGACCAGCAAATATTGTTTATTCTGTCTCTCTCGCAACCATTCGAGTATTGTGTCCCAAAATCAAAATTATGAATTATTGAGTATTTATATATAAAGTCCGTACTTATGTTTATTATGTGCCTATAAGGTTTTATTAAATCGCATTCCCTCATATATCCACCAACACACACACTTATTTATATATATATAATAATTATATATACATCAGCAAGAATATATTACTATAAAAATGTATGAAAAATGTCGCTACAAAAGCAATATGCGCATTTTTAGAGGTAGAACTCAGCTCAGTTCTGTATTTGCCTTGATCCACGGATCCCAAAGTTGCCTCCCAAAATGTCCATAGCAATTTGCCTTATCATCGTTGTCATCATCCGCATCTTTCATATAATTTGCAACGTCCGTCCACGGGCTGCCAAGAATCCTTATTTATTTTTGTAGGCGTTGGTTTATAATTGAAAGTGACTAGGGAATTTGGTAATCAGCAATTCAGCCAATGAGGCATTTTCATTGTCCCCAGCTGGTAATTTAATGGATCTTCTTGTCAGCCAGTGTGGATAATGTAAATCAGCGGTGGGCAGCTAGCAAATTGGCGTCACAATGTCGCCTTTATCATCGAGACGCTGAACACAAATAATTAATAAACCTGCTGATGTTATAGATGGTTTTTAGAGCTAAATTGGCTGCCCACTCCTGATGTCTATGACTTTACTTAGTTGCTAATTGTATATAAATTAATAGCTAAACGCTAAGCCTAAAATCTTACGCTAATCGGCGACAATCTCGTCTTTGAAGGATAGAGCCGTTATTGCCTTGCTATGGCCCGTATAATCGCGTGCTAATGCTTTGCTAGAGAGTTTCCAAAGGCGCGCCACACCATCGGAGGAGGCTGTGAATAGCCATTTGGAATCGGCACTGAATGCTGCATCCCAGACCCAATAGTTTTCAATGGACAGATCGCGCCATTTCTTAAAGTCCTCCGTCCTCCAAATGCAGGCGGTGCCATCGCCTGAGGTGGTTACCAATAGACGCGAGTCCGGACTGAACTTGCAACGGAGTATGGAGCGAGTATGCGCTGCGATTTTCAGCTTGGGGCGGATGACGCTAAGCTTTTGGTTCGAATTGATGCTCAGTTCCCAAATGTAACAGTTGCCCTTGTTGTTGGCCGCAGCCATGTATTTGCCATCCGGAGATATGGCCACATCCTGTATGGATGAATCCATTTCGGGCACCAGCTGCTCGTGCTCCTCGGACTTGACATCCCACAGATAGACGCCGCCATTCTGCGATCCCATTGCAATTTCCACCTGATTCGGATGCAGGCAGGCGGCGTTCACCGGTGCCTGGCAGTCAAATACACGCGAACAATGTGGCGTCGAGATCATGTCCCAGATGCGCACACGATGATCCTCGCCGGCGGTAAACATCCATTTGCCCTCCTCCTGAAATCCCAGGCGTGTTATATTCTTCTGCACGCCGTCAAAGTTGATAACCGGACCCGTGGAATTCGATTCCAGATCGTACAGTCGGATGCATTGATAACCGCACGCAGCCAGGCGTGTCTTGTCCGGCGTACGATCCAGCGCATTCACTTGCTGCATGGCATAAAAATGATGATTAATTGATAACGATTAATAATCAACAGTTAAGTTTGCTTTAGATTTACACCCCCACACTCACCGATGTCTCCACAAAGCGCATGGTTTTAATGCAGTTGCCGGTGTGCGCTTGCCACACTTTAATGGTGTGGTCATAGCCACCAGTGGCTAGTATTAGCTGGTCCTCAGTCGGTTCCATTGCAGCACTCTTGGTTTGTTATTGATTGTTGTTATACACTTGCGACATTCCTTGTTTAGTAGAATTTGATTTTAATTTTTATTTGCCTAAATCAGCGCAAGGGCGAGAGAGAGAGAGGGTTGGGGCTGCAGTGTAAACACTATACAAGCCAGATACAACAGTTAACTGATGATCATCTGCGCGTGGCACATCTCAGGTGTAATGTTCAATCAATCACTCTATCTTATTTATTTATATACAAATATTAACTCAGTTGCCATCGATGGATGCATGGAGACATTAGACTAGAGCTGGGATAAAATCGATTCTAGAATCGATTTAATCGATTCTTTTTTTTTCGTTCAAACATCGATTCTGTTTTGGTAGAATCGATGTATCGTGAAGCATTCATCAGCTAAATTCAATCACTGTGAATAAGGAGAGGAACAAAACGTGCGAATAAGGGTAATTTAATTAAAAATTGTGCTTTTAACTGACTAGATAGATCTGTATACGCCCTACGCTATCTGTGCATTCCAGCATGCTCCACCGAATCAGAACAGATAGACGCGCCGCTCTAAAACCAAAAACTGTAAACAAGATTCTGTTTGCAAGCAAGAACGAATGGCTTTTGGATATGTAATCATTTCTTTTTTTTTTTAATGTTCTGGAAACGTAATTTTTGTTCGCTTTTTATGTTATGAAAACAAATTCTTTTGTTATTTATGTTCTTAAACTTATAACTTTTCCTTAGTTATATTATTGAAATGTATTTTTAGTTTGCTTTTTACATGTATAAGTATATGATATCCATGAATTGATCTTTATAAATAAAAAAAAAAAAAGTTTTTTTTTCGATTTAATCGATTCTAAAGGATCGAAAAAATCGATGCACTGAGAATCGATTTTATCCCAGCTCTACACTAGACCTGTATCGTTTCGTTCTGAAAAAGTTCAAATGAACGGGTCATTAAGATGAACGAATGAACTTATTCAGTCAATCATGAGCTATATCGTTCATTTCGTTCGACGTTGCTCAGTTTTCTATTTAAAATAATTTTAGCTTTTGTACAAAATTACAATTAGAATAATATGCATGAAGTTCCGCGATCCGATGTTTCAATTTCATATATTTTTAAATTTGAACAATGTGAAAGGTTGGTTACTTAACTGTGTTCGTTCTGCTTCACAGAACAGTATCACAACGGCACAAGGCGATGTGAACTTGCAAAAGCTTGTCACAAAATTTAGGAGTCACAAAAATGTGACACTCCACTTTCACATTCTGTTAAAAAATGTTTTGAAGGGATTTCGGTTATGGTTACGCCAAATCTGTGAATGAAGGTTTCGTAACGGTTAACCGGTCTTTGTACGTTTCGGTTTTGAAATACCGGTATGGTTTCGATTCACAAAAAAAATTTAATTTTACGCAATAATACTAAAAGAGCATTGCTTTCTCGCTGTTTCCATACACACTTTTAACTATTTATGAAAATAAAAAAAATTAACTATAGGCTCTGCCATGCCTCCTTCTGCCTGTTGCATTCATACATTTCACAAAACCAATAAACCCTTTTTTGCCCATTTTCAATGGGCCAGGATATAACAATATACATAATTCTTTTTCCTTGTCAATACTTTTGTATGTTGATACTTTGGGTATGTACAGATGTATGTGTGCACAAAATTATTAATAGATTAATTTATAAACCTGTATTAAAAATTTGTATGTTTTATAAAAATCTGAAGAATTTTCTTTAGAGGCACACTGCATGTTTTTGTTTAATTTCGTTTTGTCGTGGTGACGTATTGGCGCTTCTTTTTGCGCGTTTTCTTGTTGACGCAGAAAAATATCAGAGTGAGCAAGTGCGAGTGAGACAGCAATCAGTCGAAATCGTACAGGCGCACATTCATATGCCGACACACATACATATGCACTGCGGAAATACCCATCAAATTTTTTTTTATATTTACATTCTCTTTTTACAACAAAATTATTAATGTAAATAATACATAATAGCTTCTTATTTACATATTTAAATACTTATGCAAAATTAAGTAGTATTTCATTGTTTAATATACATAATATGTATATGTACTACATACACTGGCGAACATATTTATTGGCACAGCGTTTCGAGATTTGTTAACATATTGGCATCAATGGAAAGGTAATTTAAATTCCGTATTAATGACACAAAACTTTCTTTAACCCATTAAGTACCCTTTGAAAATTTCGAATTTATGTAAAAGTCAATTTTCGAAACCTTTTTCCTCGATGCAAGTTTGCACGGGTTATCATACTCCGATTGAGGTAAAAATTAATTTCCAAGTGCTTTAGGACCAAATGAACAGATCTACCTCGTATGCATTTAAAAATAACAACTTTGCAAAATAAGGGACATCCTAATCTACATTGATGATGATCGGTCTAGTGGGCACAGCCCACTTTTGAGTAAAAATAAGCTGATAATAAAAATGCAAGAAAACATACAAAATCATTAGGTTTTTGTTGAAATTAAATTAGTTAACATATCATCGATTTCATTATTCTCTTCATCACTTAAATATTTATCGTTTTTATGAATAAGACTAACATATTTTTGTGATTGAACTATTGAGCCCATTGATGATAAATGTTCTTTTGATTCCGCATGCTGCCAAATACATATCAAAAACTTTTTCTAATTTTGTAGATTTGCAAGTGCTGCCTTTCAGCGGAATAATTGTATGCCCTGAAACATTTTAAAATTATAAAATATTACGTTGATGTCAATAAAAGGCATTTATTGCTAGAAAATGCTATATGAACTATAAGCTATTACAAATTTTATAAGCTATTCCATTTTTAAATATGCTAGACCTAGCCTGAAATAAGTTAATCTGGCAACACTGACGCAACTCCTTTGTTGCGACCCTCTTTCGCAACTTTCATTTCTTCCAGCTTAAGTGCAAGGTGGGGATGACTACTCGGGAAAGATACAATTTTTTATACGCATTCCACAGTCACCTCGTTACCAAACCGATGTAAAATATTGAGTATCCCCTTTCCTAGAACTCACTAAAATGTTCGACTTTGTAGCGCAGTCTGCGCGGTTTTCTAAATTTCCTACAGAGAATTTTGGCCACGCATGTATAAAAGCGAATGAGGGTTTTACATGAACTCGGCGCGCAGAACTGTGAGCGCGCTGCATGAATTCTGTACAGTTTTCTGCGACAAATTTACCATTGGGCTCTCGCTCACTCTTGGTTTTGCTGACTTTGCTAAACTGTGCTAAAAAACGATTCCAGCGCAATGACGCAATACTGGTAACCTCAAATTAACTTTTTTGTGTGCAATTTTTGACAGAGTTTTTCCGCGATCGAAAAGTGGGACTTTTTCAATTTTAAAGCTAGAATTTTGGGAATTTTACCAGAATTTTTGTTGAATTTTTCTCGAATTTAAAACTTTTTTGTTTTTCGATTTTTTGTCAACTTTTCCACGCGAAGAGCGAAATGCACTAAGCCAATTTTAGAATGAACTTCCTTTTTTTTTTTACAAAATTTTGCATTTTTTTTTTTTCAAATTGTTTCCCAATTTTTTTAAATTGATTTTTGAAAATTTCATTCAAATTGCGCGCGCAGCTGAAACGGTTAAATTTACATTTCGTTAAAAGAGAGCGTCAGACAGGAAGAAAAGAGAAATCGATTAGCGTATAAGAGAAATGTCGTTAAAAGAGTACTTGAATGTCCTGGCTTAGTGTAGACACATGCAGAAACTTTCCTTAACGAAACGTGTTCCACTTCTAGCAAAGTTATAACAAACGAAAGTTAAAGAAAGATATAACACATGGAATGTGTCTTACAATCCAACTTTCCATGCCAAATTTACTACTATGTAAATACGTTCCACACTCAACGAATCAAAGACTTGACGAATGTGTAAATTTAATGAAATGTCAAGTTATTGAACGAAATGTAAGCAGAATCTTTAGTCTGGAAACAAACCCTTAGTAGTAAAAACAGTTCAATTTGAATGCAAGCTGGTGGAGCATCTTCGTGAGGAGCAGGCACAGCGAAAGGTTGGCTGTGAATCGTAGCAAGCCTGTGGAACTGTCTCGTTGCGTTAGTTGTGGTTTGTGCACAAGCTAAAATTGCCTTCCACAAACTGCGCGCGCAATTTGAATGAAATTTTCAAAAATCAATTTAAAAAAATTGAGAAACAATTTAAAAAAAAAAAAATTTATGTAGAAATAATGTTTATCTTTATTTCATATATTTTATTCTAACAACTAAAATGTCAATGCGTATGCTACTGCCGACGCGTGTGTCTGTGTCGGTGATTGTGTGTAGACTAACTAGTTCAGAAGATCGCTCGAGGAACCAGAATCTGTTTTCGACGATGCGTCGTTGCCAGATCGGGCTGCTGCCGCTGTAGCGGTAACGCCACATTTATTTATTCGAAAAAATTAAATTAAATTAAAAATGTAAAGGGAACTTTAAATAAGTAAATGCTATTTAAAAAATAAGGACTGCCCAATCAATTTGTCACCTCATTTAAATGCATTTTAGTTTAAATTTGTCAAATATTGACCCTGATTCATCGATCCCCATCTCCAACACCATAAGAGCTAACGCATCCCAAAAACATCACGCTGCAACCACCATGGGATACACGTTCACACACGAGGGCCACTTTTTTACGCATTTTCATCGGCATTTTGCATATTTTTTCCGTGTTACTCAAATGTACTCTAATCGGTCCAAGGCACTTGCTCCCAAAATGACAACGGCTTGTAGACAAATTTCTAAGCAAAGTCCAAGCGTTTTAATTTGTTTTTGTGCGTTATTTGGGGTATTTGTCTTGCTAAATAACAATATCCATTGAGAAAAAAAAACATAAACTTAAACAACTCGCATGTACTCATTTACGCACTTTTGGTAAAAAAAAAAATATTATTTAATACTTGGTCCAAAGGCCCTTATTTTTAGTAACCTTTTTCATACAGTTTGGCATACTTTCCACTAAGTTTTCGATAATTTGCTTAGGAATTCGTTTCCATTCAACCTCCACACGTTCCCAAAGTTCTTGGTTTATTGGTACTGATCGGTACTCTCCCAGCCGTCTTTTCACGATTGACCATAAATTCTCAATCGGAATGAGGTCGGGACTTTGCGCTGGCCACTCCATTAATTTAAAATTAGTTGGCCCAACCATTCCTGTTGAAAGGTTATATCGGCCTCGGGATAAGCACACTTTTTAATCAAATCGGAAAGTTGGGTTTGTAAAATACCTAAATAATCTTCCTTCCTCATTATTCTATCAATTTTATATAGAGGCCAATATTCCACCAAATGAAGCATCCCCAAGCCATTTCACTGCCTCCTTCGTGCTTTACGGTTTCCTTGACGTGATGTCGTCAGATTCGCTCCCCGGGTCTGCGACAGCAATATTGCTTACCGATATGCATTGTTCAGTCAAACATTACAAATAACACTATTTTCAATGTCTTCCGAAAGTTTTTCATTTTAAAAGCACGATGCAACTCTTTGTAATTAAAGTTAATAACTTAGCTTCTGCACACAGCAAACACGTGTCATATTTAAATATAAGAAATAAGAATACAAGCAGACTTAAAAAATAACTGTAAATCTTGATCGCTTATCTGATAAATCAAATAGAAAGATCGAAAATAAAGGGAATGCGAAAAGTGCAAAAACTAGTACATGCGAGTTGTTTTGGTTTTTGTTATCATACTCTTTGGGTACGGATCGCTGATTTTCACTCTTTTCACTAATTTGTCAAGAATGAAACAACTATTAAGAGAAAAAAAATTTATTCGGTTTGTTTCTTATTTTAGTTTCTATGCGCGATGAAATGCAAGGTTTGTGAACTTGTACTCATTTTTGCCCCCTACTGTAGGTTGATTGTGGAGCGTTAAGCTCATCTTCTTGAAATTTTCCCAAGATTAATCGGTCCTCCCTAACGGTCTTGCGCGGTCGGCCGGAACGTCTCAAGTTTGATGGCGTTTTGCATCGCTTGAGTTTATTTATTTGGTAAAAAACCGTTTGACGCGGCACTTTATACAATTGGCTCAAGTTTTCCACTCAAATACCGGCTTTGTACTTAATCACCATCTCATTTCTAATAATTCAATTTTCAATAGACAATCGAAGTTTTCGTCGATTAGCTTTGCTCGCGAGTGTCAAGAAACCAAAACACATATTTTGTCAAAATACTGTGTTAGAAAATACAAAATTTAAAAAATGTGAATTTGTGATGCGGTTAACAAGTATACGACCTCCAAAGAAGGGTAAAAAAAGGGTATGTCCAATGTTCACACGATTGCTGGAGTATACTGCATCCGAAAAAAAACGAGGAACTAGTTAGCATGAATGCCTTTATCGTCGGTGCCTCGGAAAAATAAAATGGCAGTCATTTGAATATGAAAAAATCGAATTTTTACCTTTTTTTTAATCCAGGGATGACTTACGGCGATTATTGAGGCAGGGTCGATAGCGATGTTAATTGTGCGTCGTTTGGCACCTATTTCATCAAAATCGGTCCAGAATAAATTGAGTAATCGTGTGAACATGTTTGCAAAACATGGTTTCGAGAAAAACGCGTTTAAAGTTTTGACTTCACTTGCATTGACATTAACATTGCTTCACAAAAATTATTTCGAATTTTGAAAAATTCTGTTGGGGAATATTTTTGAATATCTAAGCTAAGAAAATATGCAAAAGCAAAAAAAAAAATTTGAAAAACAAATGTCTGACGTAGAAGACCTGCTTTCTCGCCCGCTCTCGATTTGTCGCTTGAACTCGCATCTCGCTCCGCTCTCACTCTGACACCTTTTAAGCGATTCCATTTAAAAAAGCTTGCAGAGCCTTATCACGCGTTGTCGCCCAATATTATCGTATCGCTTCTCGCGCGCACTCTGACTACTAGTCTTAAACACCTGTTTCTTGACTCTTAAATTTATTCTAAGACACTAATAAGTATAAATAGCAAATGCGTTTTAGTTTCATTACTTTATTAATATTTTTAATTTTTGGTGATCTGGCATCTCTATTATTTATTAAGCCACAGATTTCGATATTTTTGTAAACCAAATTATTATATCGATATTTCGATATATTCACTATATCACACCACCAGTATTTTTGTACATCTCTCTCTTCTATTCCAACTCTCAACCAAGCAACATCTAACATTTTCAATAAATTTTACATTATTAAAAAGTCGCCAATTACATCCATAAATTGGTGACCCCAAACAGTTCAAATACACAAATTACATTAATATGTTGTGACTTAAATATAAAAATAATAACATAGAAATTCAGTCATGGATTATTGTAATATCAAGAAAAATAATAATAATAAAGTTTAAGATCGATTTCGTAAAAAGGAACTTTGTCTTAAAATAAAATATTCTGCTACATGTTATGATGTAAAAATGTTAGTTGGTCAACTTTTTCTGGACGCAATAAGCACCGTCTGTCCAAAATAATCTGACCAGCAATTGAGAAGGTTCTCTCACATGGTACAGATGTCGCCACAATACAAAGGCGCTTTAAAGCAAAGCTATATAATTTTGGGTAAATCAACTTGCGTTGATTCCACCGCACTAGAGGATCCTCTTTTCTGTCTAAATATTCCTCGTTGAGGTATTTGTCAACCTCACGTACGGAAGGAATCGTTTGATTCGATGAGTTAACTATCGTGCGAGACTCCACGTCGTAGCTATCCCATAGGCTGCCTCCAGTGGTATTTTCTTGAGCTGCAGTTGGCGAGGTAGTTTGAAACTCAGTTAGTATTGATTTCAAATTCCTTTTGAGTATTTCCACTGCATCCCTAAAAGCGCCATGATTCTTAAGGCCTCGACTCTTGAAACGTGGATCCAGGATTGTGCTTTCAGCATACAACACGTTTTTCTCTATGCCGCACAGTCTGGACGCCATCTGGACTTGCATGGAATTAACGACTTCCTTCACCTCCTCAGTGACTGCAGAAAATGTTGTCAGAAATGAACCAAACATTTTGCAAAAAATGGTGACCTAGAATAAACATATGTGAGCCTTTAAAAAAAAATACTTAATTTGAAAAATGTATTTATTGGGCCTTAACTTTGATAATGTAATATTCTTTTCTGATGATATTTCAGAAGTAATTTTGTAAAAAGGCTTCAGAACCGATATCAATTCTTTCACAACTTTCCACTCCTGCTCCAGTAAAATTAGATCCGGTCTTAGTCGAGGCAGCGCTATGGCCAATGCGTCCTTAACAGCGATAAGCCTCTGCCACATGTCGTACGTTGAGTTCCAACGTGTTTGGACGTCCATTTTCAGTTTTATTGGAGGTAAGTTCAGTTGCTGCTGGGTGTCCTTAAGCACCTTCAGCCCGTTTGCACTGCGATGAAAATATTCCACTATGGACTTGCTTCGGGCAATTATAGTTTTTGTAGTACATAGTAGAGGTGGAGAACTATCGACACTATCGATGGTTGGGCGCTATCGAGCTACCATCGATAGCAGCCACCCACTTTCGATAGTTCCCGAAGTACTATCGATAGTTAAAAAATTCCTAAAAATGACTATTTTAACCCCTTTTTCCTTATTTTCATACAAAAAGTGGCTTGTTAGCAATTTTCCAAAATCATCAAAAATACTAGAGAAAAGATTTTTGGAAATTTCTTTTTACAGCCACTCTTAAAATTGCTTGAAGAATTTTTTTGCATCAAGACAAAGTTGAAAAAGTAGATGTTTACAAAAACTCGAAATTTTCAATGGGTACTTAATGGGTTAAGGAATGTTTTGGATCATTCAAACGGAATTTAAATGACCTTTCCAAATACATATAAAAAGATTTTATTTTCTTATGTAAAGTCAAAAAATTAGGTTTTTTTCAGCGTGTAAAATGTTTCTTGACAAACTGTATGTATTTTTTGTGTCCGGGACTATCGTCGAATATCGATAGCACTATCTTCGACTATCGTCGACTATCGATGGTTTTGAAAATACTATCGTCGGCTATCGATGGCGCCGACTATCGATAGTTCTCCACCTCTACTACATAGGGAAGATTGCACGACTAAATTCATGGTATGCGCAAAGCAAGCAATCGAGCGCCAATTTCCTTAATTTACTGCTCCAAGAATATTGGCTGCATTGCGCGTTACAATGGAAGTAACGTTGTTCGTCATCTCCCAGTCTCCTATGGTTTTTTTTTCAAAAAACTGCATAGATTTGTAATCGTAAGACGACTTCAGAATAGTCTCTTCTGGCTCAATGCAATGAGCAGTCACTGCTATATAGCTTGGATTGCAGCGCGATGTCCTTGAATCGGTTGGTAAGCAATTGGCATGTGCCTTGCTTAAACTCTTCCGAACTTTCTCCCTGCACTCCTCGTTAATACTCCTTAAAAGGGTATTCGAAAGGGCCTTTCGCTGCGGGAGTTTATACCCCGGGCATTGGGAAGCCATTTCAATTAGTGTCTTAAATTCGGGCTCCTCCACTATCCGAAATGAATCATTTTAAGGACCTGCCGCTCAAGTTGGTTAATTTTTCTGCCAGATGATGGACGTCTTATAAAATTGGTTATCATCTGCTGAGCAGCCACTGAAACTAATGTGCTTTGCTTAGATTCTACAATCGGCGTTTGATCAGCGGTAGATGGTAGATGACCGTAGGGTGCGACCAGCCACAAATAGAACTCTCAGTTATTAAATAACTTGGGTTCGATTTCCACAGAATGCTAAGTTCAAAAAATGAACCGTCATAAATTAAAAATGGATTCGCTTAAGTCAAAAGCCACATAATTTAATGATTGTCTAGGGACAGATTTTAAGCCTAATAAAAAGAGAAAAAAAAACAAACTATCCGAGGTGCCACAAAAATCGCAAGCGAAATAGAATTCCGCAGAAAGCAATTCCGCACGGAAATTTCCGAGGTGCCACAGAACTTCGAATGATTTAATGCTTTTTAGCAATTTCACCAACCTTTTCGAACTAGGCTGCTTAGGGTTGACACCTTCTCAGATTAAATTACATAAGGGTTTGTTTAGCATGTTTTTTAAGTTTATAATTGCAGAACAATAGGTTTTTAATTTTTTCCTTATTTAATTAATATAATTTAATTTATTTATGTAATAATTGAATTTGTTTAGCTAAAAAACATTTAAAAGTAATTGGCGCGAAAAAATAAAAATTCCTCGACAACTCTAGCAATTGTCTGCCATTAGTCTGGCAACTCTTCGTGAAAAATGTTTTCACAAATGGCACAATAAGTTCAAGGTTTTTATCGGGAAAACTTGATTTATCTCAAAAGACCTATTTTTGTAATGCTTAATTTAATGAAATCTGAAGTGGTTCCATATATTTTTTTTAAATACCTTTCTTCGAATTCTGACTAAAAAATGTGGCATCGCTGACCCTGACTTCGAAAATCTGAATCGGACTAGGTGGCAGCATCGGACGCCAGCGATTTTAGCGCTAGTTTAATACGCGTAAAATTATTCTGCGATTTGACCTGTGGCACAGTGAAATGAAATTGAAGAGAAATTCAAGCGAAAGCGATTTCTGTGGCACCCCGCCATAGTAACAATAACTCGAACATTTAGGATAAGTATGAAAATGTTTGTTTTTCTGCAGATATCTCAACTCTACAACTTGCGGAGAATAAATTTGCTTTTGGTTCAAGTTAAATTTTGATCGAACAACTGTTGTGTTCGGTCCTTGCTTTAAGCTTATTTTCAAAACTCATTGAAACGGTATCGATGTGTAACCTAATAAATCCCAGGATTCTATTCCGTGAGCGATAACTGTACTTACGTGCAAACATAACCGTTAATATACCTGCTTGGACCGTTAATGTACCTGATAAGGCAAATTATTGTAGGGCTTCAGAAGCATCAGTTAAGTAAATATATAGTAAATGAAATGCAATCAAAACGCAACTTTGCTCATTTTGCACAATGAAATTTATTTAGCCACATTCGACTCGATTTTTTTTTTAATTTTTAATACATTTTGCCACACACACATTTTTGCTTAAAAACTACTTTTCACGCTTTAAACAATGCTTTCGTTATTAATTTAATTCATTATTTTTTCTATCAATTCATTTTTATTTTATGTATGCGCCATTCTGTATTTTTATCGGGTCAATTTACAGTACAATACATACAATACTTGCAGTCGTTAGTTTTTTTGCGTTTTATTGCTAGTAAAAAAAAAATACATTTATATTTACGAGTTTATATATATATGTATATACGAGTATATATATATATATATTGTGTATTTAAGTTTATAACATCTAAAAAAAAATGTTTTTGTTTTTCCTCATTCTTTATTTAATTTTTTTAATTTCACTTTTTTTCTATCTTTTGTGGTATCTTTTAGTATTTTTTTATACTTGAAGTATGGTTTTCTCGTTTACAAAAATTTCTTTACAAAAAAAAAAACTGTATAGCTTTATCATTAGACTTATCTAGTTAGACAATTACGAGTACAATACTTGCAATCGATTCAATTATTGTAGTAAAATCGCTAAATCTGTGACAGGTTTTCTCCCGTCTTGGTTAGTTTTTACTTTCTTTAGATGTATGTATGTATTTACAAAATTTCACTAAGATTCGAAATTTAATAAACTATAAAAGAAGAAAAGAAAAAACACATATCATATATATTTATTAGCTCTATAGCCGAAGCTTAGCTTTCATTTCAGTTTAAGTTGAACTTTATTGAAATTACATTAAGCTATGAGTATTACAAAATCGTTGACAAACAGAACAAAAAGATAGCTCACCCCATCTGATTCTGTACTATAACAATTAAGATAGTTTATGTGTATATAAATATATTATTATTTATATTAATCTTTAAATTTATATGTATGTATATCGAAGTATAAAAAGCTTATCGATTGCCTGCAGTCAGAACTTTCGATTTTATGTACATTTATTTTTAACCAAAAAAGGGGAAAACAGTAATTTAAATGTTCAAAATTTAAACAAGTAAGGCATCGCAGCAATCGAGTGTGCTCGACTCGCAGTTACCCTGTAAGCAAGTGTGCGGATTACAAACATAAAATACACTTGCTAACTTGGTAATTTCAAATTATTGATTAATTATTCAGCTACGAAGAACAAAACGATGGAATATATGCATCTGTATTATTGATATTTCTGTACTTTTCTGTTTTTGTTGTTATCCGACTGTTGATGAAATGTCTACAATCTTCTCAGTAAAAATGATTTTTTCCTCCCATTGTGGCTAAGATTTTCAGATTTTCACATGTATGCTACCTGCTCACAATGGGTACAGGGTATGTGCATTAAATACTTCATGTCATTCTGTCACATTTCAATGCAAATTTGCTCGAACCAGGTAATAATAACAAACAAAAGTAATAAAGAAGAACTGTGACAGAAAATCAACTGGTTAAACAATTGATGGCTAGTATAAAGTATACTCGTAGTATGTTGTAATGTTCTTAATAATAGTAATAATAATCATAGTAATCAAAGGGCCAGCAACAAGGTGTAAAAGCGCAATCAATTAAATTTAATTATCGCCACTTAGTTGGTCAGCATTCTGCTTTGCCTGCAAATAATTTTAAAATAATATACATATAAATAATGAATGTACAAGTAATTTAACAAAGCGAAGCAAAAAAAAAGTAAATAAAAAAAATGAAATGAAATTAGAGAGAAAGCATGCACACACTTACATGGCTTTCTCTCTGTATTTGTGTGTGTGTTTTTCTTGGCAACAACTTTTTGACCAACTTTTTCAACATTTTCATATTTTTAATGAGCTTGCGGTAAATGAAAATTCATTCTCTGTTAGGTTTGGCATTTAAAACGTGTCCAACTGTCCAAGTCGCAAGTCGCAAGTCTTACAAGTTTGAGGTGGGTATCTCACTGGACACCTTATACCTTTTATGTTTAAATATTTAGATATTTGGCCTGCTCTTCTGATAAGGGACTACAAATTGTTTTCGAGCTGTATCTTCGTCTTTTGCATTGACTGACTTTGACTTTGGTCGGGACTTTGGCTTGTGGTTGCCACTTTATAATCATCCTTTAATCGCGCTAATGATTTGGACTTCAAATTGCAAGACTGCATGACCCAGCAGCGCATGTGATGAGTACGAGTAATGAGTGCTTTTTGGCATTCCGTGTACCTTCCTTCCTTCCTTCCTTCCGTCTGTTCCCTTCTCCCTTCTCCCTTTTCCATCTTCTTCTTTTTCTTCCGCTTCCGCTGTTCACTCCCTTCCCGTTGGCAGCTTGTATCAATCCAACATTTTCTCGTCCCTGTTGCCATTTGTTCGTGCTCATCATTGTTCATGCTCATTCAATTCAATCAATCAAATTGCTTGGCGTTTTTGGCTTAGTACCGAGCTCCCCACCTCCCTTCAACCATATCCAAATCCACATCCACACCTAATTCCAGCATTCATTTTCTCCTATTTTATTTGTCGAGACAATTGTCATTTGAAACGCTTTGCATAATGTGACATGTTGTCAAAGTATAACGAAATGTGTTTCCGATAGTAACTGGGAAAATATGCTATCGGTAGCCTCCAGATGGATAGAAAGTACCAATATTAATTATAAACGGATACTTTATACGGATACGGATTTAATCAAAGTCTTTCCTTAAACACGTTTACAACTTTCGCTGTCAAATGCAAAATATGCTACCGATAGTTTGACGATAGTATTGCAGCAATATGTGTGAATATCGATATTTTTTAAATTTAAAACTATCGTTGTCAAAAGTAGAATATGCTAACGAAAGTCTTATTATTAATATTCTATCTACATTTAAAAGTAAAATTAATTCACACTTTTATTTTCTGTCTGCTCTTATCGAATTGCGAGCGAAATTGATTTCTGGAATGGGGATGGAAAGTACTTTTTTGACATTGACTGACGCAGAGAGGAGGAGATGAAATCAGCGCACCACATCGCACCATCGCACCACCGCACCACAATTCAAGAGTCCAACGCCAAATGGTGACCGTGCTAATTGCAAGCTGACAGTTGTTTGGGAAAAAACCTAATAGAACTGAAAATAGCAGGCCAAAGTGAACAGCGAATGAAAACCGTAGTGGAAAATGAACAATTGAACATGACGAAAATGAATAAAATGGATAAAATGGTGCGAATTGAAGCAGAGTCAAAATCAAAGTCAAAGATGATGTGCGTCGAACGATAAATTCAGAATGCAGTCAGATAAACAAATTGCCAACGAAAATATGTTGTATGTTGTCTGACCATCTGTCTGTCTGTCCATTACGAGGGGTACAAACAATTTAATTAAATAATTAAAACATCTCGAAGGGAACAAGAGAAAAGCGTGAAAACGTGACGAATTCAAGGAAAATCACTTAAAAACTATTTTCACGCAAATTGCTTTGCTGTTGGACGTTGGACGTTGCACGGTGCTTTCCCCTTTCTGTTGCCCTTGCCCTTGCCCTGTGTCTCTTCTTTCCTGGTTGCACGTGCACGTGATGGATGGACTGTCTGACACAACTCCCTGGCCAAAGCAGCAAAAGTCCTGTGGCGTCGCGACGGCAACGCCGTCGGCACGTTCCTCATGCATGTAAATGAAGAAGTTCCTGATGTGAGCTTGAATGCTACAGAAGTGAACTAACTGAAGCACTGAAGAGAGCGAGAGAGAGAGCAGAGGTAAGGTAGCTAAGGAGGGGAGGGGAAGTTGGGAAGTGAGTGGAGTGGCGACAGGAGGAGCAGACGTTGCCCAGTTCGTGGTCATGACTGCAGTTAAAGTTGCCGTTGTGCTTACGACATCTCGCGCATACGCCACGTTGTCCAACGTCTGCTTAGTGTCTGCATACATTGTACGTACAGTAGACTCGCAAATAAGAACGCTCATCGCATTTGATCAACAAATGCTTGAGCAAAAGGGTTTAAGAAACAAATGAGGGAGTTGTGAACTGTAAATTAAATTAAGTTAAATGAAATATACCATTCGTCAAGTAAGTGCTTCAATAAAATACTCATTTGATCTCTTTCCTTTTTCTCTAAGAACCGTAAGAAACTATTTATGAAATGGTTTTATTATTTGTTTTCAAATTAAGATAAGTGTTAATTTCTATATTGCAACTGTTCTGTTATTAAAAAAATAAAAAATACTTTCGGTTGTACTTTTTTTTTAATTTTTGAGTTTGAATATGTGAATGCAGAAAAACTGTTTAAATAAAATATACAATTAAAAAAAATAAAAATTAAATAATTTATAGATTTTAGTTTTTCTTATCCGTTGTTTGAACAAATTCAATTTTTTCATTAGAATAAAAAAATATTTCAGAATAATGCGAAAAATAATATTAAATCTTTTTAGGCAACTCATTAAAAAAGAAAAGAAAAAACAAATTACAGAAAACAGGAACAGGAAATGGCTCTAATTCTTGAGAGTCTGCTGTAGTTAAAAATTGCAATATGTGATTAAAAGTGAAAGTTACTTACTTATCAAAATGATATTAGTATGTCAAATGAACATATGAATGTATTAGAAATTATACAAAAATGTTGTTTCAATATTTAATTTAAACTTTGAGTTTTTATGATATTTGAAGCAGTTCTACTTTGTGCGTGTGTGTGTGTGTGTATGTGTCAGATCTTGTGTGTGTGCTTGTTTAGCTTTAGCTCTGCCTTTGTTCTTAGCGGAAATCTTGTTGTCGTTCTCTCGAGGCAATTGCAATTGCAGCAGCTGCAACAACAACAATAGCAACATACTATATGCAACAAAACTATTATCACAGGCAGAGCTTTAAGCTTAACGCAATTAAATAACGTTGCGCCATTTAAAGCTCAAAATCAAAAGAGAGTTGGGCAAATTACCTGCACTTAAAGTCCCAACAAAATGAAGAGAAGAAATTAAAAGAATCCAAAAAAATAAAAATGCACGTGAATGCGACACTGTGTTCCGGCCGGAAAACTGGCGTTTTGTATTCGTATTCGAATTCGAATTCGAATTCGAACTCGTTGTTGTATTCGTCGTCTGCCTGATTGCGCCACGCCACGCCGTGTCCATGTTCGTGTTTGTGTCCGTCCGAGTCCTCGTTTCCCTGTCCATGTCCGTGTCCGTGTCCGTGTCGTGTCAGCGGCGCCGTTGTGGCTGTGGTTAATATGCCAGCAATTGTATGCGTGTTGTTGTTGCGCTCGTTGCTGTTGTTGCTGTTGTTGGTCATTTTTGTTGCTGCTGTTGCTGTTGCTGATTGGCGGGCAATCCTTAAATGTCAATGGGACGTCATGATAATCACGTCTGGCGCTGAATTCCGTATGTCGATGAACACTTTGGATTCCTCGTTCTTTAGCTGCTTGCCAGCAGCAGCAGTGCCAATGTTGCCGCTTCCCTTGCCGCTGCCCGGCAACACCGTTTGACTCGACATCTGGCCGTGCCCCTTCTGCAGCATCATGTGCGGCAGTCGCGTTGCAACATTGGGCGCTTGTTGGTGTTGTTGTTGCTGTTGCTGTTGATGTGCAGGATGTGCATGATGTGCTCGCTGCTGTTGCTGTTGTTGTTGTTGCTGCTGCTGCTGCTGTTGATGCTGATGATGATGATGGCAGATCTCCTGCGGTTTGACTGCGGATGCCACTATTAGGCCATAATGCGAACGTTGTCCGCTGCCGCCTCCTCCTCCCCCACCACCGCTGCCGACACCACTGTGCCGCTCCTCCAGCTCCAGTGATTCGTGCTGCGACGGCGCGTGTTGCATGTGCATTTGCATTTGGCTGCGCCGCGTCAACGTGTTGAGCAGCTGCTGTGACGGCGGCGGCGGTGTAGCTGCTGGCAGACCCATTCCCATTCCCGCTCCAGGCCCCCCTCCCTGATCGTAGCCAAACGTTGAGAAGAAGCGCGGTGGTGGCGGCGGCATCATAACACCGCCCGCTACGCTGCCAGCGCCCAGCGAGGAGGAGCTGGACTTTTGTCTCATTAGTGTGGCAACAGCGCTGGGACTGTTGGCAAACAGCGATTCCCTGTGGGGGCAAAGGTGAGAGCAAAGAGAAGTGAAATGTTTCAATATTTGTCTTTCATACTCGTTAAGTAAACCCACTCCTCAAGCATCGCGTTGCCCTTACCCTGGCCCCCTTCTAGGCCCCCTATTTTGACAGTGGGTCAGGTCAGGGGTGCCTGTCACTGTCATCTCACGCATCTTCCACATCCTTCTCCTGTTTCCCATCCGGCGTATGGTTTAAAACATGAGCGTCCACTGAGATCTGCGCCATCTAAATACTGTGACTGCGTCCCCTCCTAATGCTCCCTTGACTGTTCCCTGTAACTGTTCTCATTAATCTGACCGAGACTGTTCATACCACTGTTACTTGCTTGTATTACTCTTATTATTCTCTGACTGTTCCCTGTTACTGTTGATCTGACTGTGACTGTTAATCTAACAGCTATAAGTGTGATTGCTTGGGTGTCTGTTAATGTTTCTGTTACGTCACAGTTGATCTGATTGTGGCTGTTAAAGTACAACTAGAGTAGATGCGAGTGTGTCTGTCTTTCTCTGTTCGCATCGTTCTAGCTGTGACTGTTCATACTACTGTTAGTTCTTTTTGTTGCACTGCTCTGACTGTTCCCTCTTACTGAACTGTTAACTGTAACTGTTCACTGTCACGTCAATCTTACAGCTATGTATAAGTGCAAAATACTCTTGTGTTTGTTAACGTTATTCTGACTGTTCCCTTTCGCTGTTCCCATTGTTTTGACTGTTACTGTTCGTACTACTATTATTTGTTTACGTTGCACTGCAGAACTGTTCCCCTGTTACTGCTACTTAATCTGCTACTGAGAATATATTGAAGATACGTCAATAACTTTATTAATTAGTGTACATTGTACATGTTATTATTGCTGCTGTACTATGAGATACAGTCACTGTTTCTGTAAATGATACTCTGTTTATCAATGTAGATGTTAATATAATTGTGACTGTTACTGTTACTGATACTGTTAACTAAATCAATCTACGCCTAAGCCCTCTGGATTGATGAAATATTAAATTCAATATTAAATTCATATCCAGAATTTGCCTCATCTCTGTTGTGCGTTCATGCTTGCGTCATGTTTGTGATTGTACCCTTTATATGGACCCCGTTATTCCCTTGCCTCCTCCTATCTGTTTTGCCTTAACCCCTTCCCTGGACAGATCTGGCTCTGACTCAACTGTGTGTTCTGCATGTACATCTGGTTCTGGCCCAATGAAGACGCATGCAAATACAAATATTTGCATCGATTTGTGTTGTACAAGCATCAGGCCCTTTTCCGGGTTACGTACTCTAACTCGAACTCGTACTCGTACCACATCCGCATTCCCCGTTCTCCATTCTATTCCTATTCCTTGCCCGACTACCCCCTGATTAAGCTGGACACATTGTCATTGTTTGCGCTGTTTACTGAGCGTTGACTTTGCAATTTGTTTGAATGCTGAGAGGCGCGTCTGGTTTATTGCACATACTATGCTGATGCTGAAGCCGATGCCGATGCCGATAATGATGTCCAGGCGAGGCAACTACCCCCCTCGCTTTACCCCTGTTTGGATACTCCACATACTATACATATGTATCTACTCACCTCGTTTGACAGCCCATATCACAGGCATTAACCGGCGCGGTCGCAATCGTCGCCTTTGTCATCATCTCGTGTGTTGCCGTCGTTGTCGTCGAGGAGTCGCCATCGTCGCCGCCTCCGCCGCAGAGCGTGGTTTGGGTCATGTCCGGATGGCGGCGTAAAATGCTGTGCTCCTTCTCCTTGAAATCAGCCTTGCTCGACTGGGTCGATATGGGCACTGCCTCGCGGTAATAACGATTCGAAACATCATCCAGAATTTGTAATGATGTCTGCGAATGCTTTTGTCTGAAGTGCGAAATAATTAATGGCAAACATTAGTTTAAATGATAATACTCATAATAATTACACTGCGATTGATGAATCACTAAGCAGTAATAGACTTGTCTGAAGAAAATAATATAAAAAAAAAAAAAATAAAATAAAGACTCGTATGTTTTGACTTGACCCTCTTTGATTAATCTCTAGAAAAAAACTCTTTAAATAAAAAATTTAAGTCAGCCTAAGCTCAAGGTGAATTTCGGAATTTTATAGAAATTACTTTTTGAATATGGCATATACATATAGTACATATCTTGATTTCTTAAACTAATAACCCATTTCATATGCCACAATTAAACCGGGAAATAAATGTATATTTATCTTAAAAATGTTTACAATTTTCTTTAAAGCTTACAAATATTTGAAATAGTTGGCAAATAGTACAATTGCAATCTATATTTAAAAAATAATTTGATTATAACAAATTTAAAAATTTCTCATGAAAATCACCTGTTTTAGATTAATTTAGATTAATTAAAAGACTTTGCATTAACATTTAAAGCATTTTTGCTTGTAATATTTTAGAGTCTAGCTTTTTAATTGAGTGCTTGTGAAACAAATTTCAAATTAATTGTTAAATTATGTATTTTTAAATTAAAATGTTTGTCCTTTAAATATTCGTAAATATATTTCTTGAAAGTCTTTCTTAAATGTTGTTGATATAAATCGCAAATTGTTATTCCGAGTTGAAATTTTGGGGTTATGGTATTCGCCTATTCTCTTCCTGCTCAGAGCCAAACTTGATTTGCACTTTGTTGGCAATGAAGCAGACATAATGTAGCTTAATGAGTTTTTATAATGTGGAGGGGAGGGAAGAAGGAACTTGTGTGTGGTATGTGGGTTAAGTGTCCGGCATACACACCTTGATATGTTCTCACGTGAACGGGCCTTGGAGTTGCGACCCATCTCGTCCAGTTTGCTCTCCTTGGACTCGCGTATGTGCTCCTGCAAAGACCAAGAAACGGCGGAGAAATGGCCAGAGAAACCAATAACGTGCATGAGAGACGAGCAAGCGATAGCGATATATGTATGTATGTATACCCAATATATAATAAGCATAATAATAAATATTTTCAATTAATTTTGCGGGCCTGATGGCATATAAACCAAACGGAAGGAAGTGGAAGTGGAAGGGGGTGAGGTATACGATGGGGACATCGATTGGGCTATTGAGTCAGGGGGAAGCTGCAAACAAAGCCTTAATTTCAAATAGGGACGGGAGAGAGAAATGGAGATGGAGATGGGAAACATGGAGTGTTGCTCGACGTGTCGCATTGTGTATCAAGGCGTATGCGTAATATTAATTCTCCACACTATCACGACGACGACAGGCATCGACTGACAGCTGGATTACGGGGCAGCAATGTGGAGCTCGCCACCTGATTCTTCATCAGCGAGCTGCCGGACTCCAGTCGAGGTCATTAATACGCCAATAGGGTCCCAAAGAGCCAAACAGCATTTGAGCGTCCTTAAAAGGAAGCGTAAATACGCAAATTCCACATAATAATGAAGGCAACAAGACCAGAAAGGAAAACAGGACGACAGGACAGCGAAGGAGCGAGCTCAACTGAACTGAGCTGAACTCAACAGGATAGGACTGGATAGTATGGGACAGAGCAGAACAGAACAGAACAGAACAGAGGGAAAGGGCAACGAGTGGGTCACGCTTCTTGGCGGTTGACCTCCGACCGAGGTGCTTGCCAAGATTGCCGCATTGTGGCTCTTATTCGACTGCACCTCAAATAGCATTCATAATAAAATACAAGTCAAACATTTGCTGCACATTTCTATTTTTTTTTTTTTTTTGCTTCCATTTTCTTTCTGTTTATTATACATTTTTCCATTTCCAATGCATTTTTTCCATCATTTTAAGCTGCCTGCAATTTGAATCTACAACTAAGTACATATATATTTATATAAAAAAGAAAAAAAAATCGTGTTGACACAGATATATTTTTAGTAAGTAATACATATATAATGAAGCTTCTGTTGCGGCTGCTTGCCTCTGATTATGTCTGGCAATAATGCTGAGATTTCAATATGCAAATCGCAGTAAATGTTATCTCCATTATTCCTAAGCGCTTATTTAGTTTTTCGGGTAATTGGCTTTACCTTTTCCAGTTTGCTTTGCTAAAAGCTATTCTTCTTATGCTTATATACTCGTCATCGCTTAAAAGGCTTTCTCGTCTTAATAACCTTGCAGGGGTCAAGCCGCTTTCGGGTTTGATTTAGATTTGATTTGAGTCCACAGGAATGACAGATACTTAAAATGTACTTTTAATGTCAAATAATTAAATTAATGTAAAAGTAGAACCCGAAAGAGACCCCAATATTAGTATTTAAAGCATTTAAAAAGATTTTCGGAAGAGTTTTGTGTCAAGAAAGAGAATGAAACTTACACACAAAAGTACTCGTAAAATTCAGATTTTAGTAGAAAATAATCTGCTTTAACTGTAGCTGAATTTCCTCAAAGTGGTTAAGAAAATCAGTCGACTGATTAATTATCAATTTTAATATGATATTATCGATATGACCAGCAATTATGTATGACTAGAACATCGATTTAAAATTCTCTTTATATTCGAATGTAGTTTAATTGTAATTTATAAGCAATCACTTCATTGACAGTTGGTTGATTTGTTATAATTAAATTCGGATCAAGATAGATTTACCACCGATATTAGATACCTTCTGCAAGGTTATTTGCACGTCGACAAGCCGAAGATATTTTCTTTTAAGCATACATACATATCTTGTTAAATTTGCATTACGTTGGCAGCATATGAATTGTTTATCTATTTGTTATTATCTTCTACAGTTTAACTCTTTAAGACATTTAATATGTTGTAGCTCATGAGGCTTATTGAATTTCATGCTAAATACAAAAACCAAGAAAAATATGTAACAATTTTTCCTGACATGAATAAATTGAGATTTCAAATCGTATGACAAGTGAATATGAAAACATAAATATTTTAATGTTTTTGAGTAATTGCTATGCATTTCGTAGTCGTTTTCGTTTAAAGACATAAGTAAAGATATTCAAATACAATTGCCATAAACCTCTAGATGTGGATTTGTTCAAGGTGGTCACAAATGTTGATGCAGCTGTTGAACATGTCACGTGGTTGTCCTTGAAGTACATTTCAATTTAATGCTCTAAGTGGGATATGCTCAAGTGGAAACATGGTTATATATTGTATTTAGGTATTCATATGAGATAGAATAAGTTGTTTGCTTTGATTTATTATCGTTTGATAATTCGATCGAATCGCATACTTAATGGAATGTAGTGATTAATGTGGGAATAAACAAATACATTTTGTCTATAATATAGTTTCAAATTTGACATTATTGTCTCTTCATTTTACGTCAAAATATATTTTAAATAGTTATCAGTCACTTTATTTATTTATTAAAACTCGGAAGTTAGAGAAGTTTCAAGTAGAAGTAGAGAACTATCGATAGCACTATCGACACTATCGATGGTTGGGCGCTATCGAGATACCATCGATGGCAGCTACCCACTTTCGATAGTTCCCGAAGTACTATCGATAGTTTAAAAAATGCTAAAAATTACTATTTTAACCCCTTTTTCCTCAATTTCATACAAAAAGTGGCTTGTAAGCAATTTCCCAAAATCATAAAAAATACAAGAGAAGAGATTTTTTAAAACTTCTTTTTTCAGTCACTCTTAGAATTGTTTGAAGAATTTTTTGCATCAAAACAAAGTTAAAAAAGTAGGTGCTTACAAAAATTCGAAATTTTCAATGGGTACTTAATGGGTTAAGGAAAGTTTTGCAAATACATTTAAAAAGCTATTATTTCCTAATGTTAAGTCAAAATATTTAATTTTTTTTAGTGTGTACAGTGTTTCTTGACAATCTGTATGTATTTTTTGTGTCCGGGACTATCGTCGACTATCGATAGCACTTTAGTCGACTATCGTCGACTATCGATGGTTTTGAAAATACTATCGTCGGCTATCGATGGCGCCGACTATCGATAGTTCTCCACCTCTAGTTTCAAGAGTAACGGTTCTACAGGGTATCTGTCAATTTAGTATGCCTGACTAAGCAATACATATAGTATATGTTATACACATGTATTTCTCCACATTTTGGTTTTTTCTATTCCAAAATGTCAGAACAGGGAACTCTCGCTTATCTCCCTTAATTGACCAATAAACGTGTATTCTCTGATTGTAACTGTTTGTGACTGACAACATTATGATTTCGAATTCATTTTGTTCGGGTCAACATTGCGTACACTTAGCATTTTTAAATATTTATTACGATTGCCAGTGAATGGGAGACAGGCAGAGGGAGAGACAGAGGAAAGGGGTGAAAGGAGAATCAGCAAACAGCAGAATAAATGAGGCATCAATTTGTATTACGCTCATTAACAACAAATCAGGGAAGAAGAAGAGCGACGGGAGACGGGAGGGGGGAAGCAAATGTCAATGCTCAAAAGTCCAATGGCCAAATGTGGTCAAATGAGAGTGTGTGCGTGTGCGTATGTGTGTGCGTGTGTGTGTGTCTGTTGATTTGATTTGCATGATCTTTTGTGCAGCAATTTTTGCCTTTTTAATGATTCAACCACGCCACGCCCAGGCATCCAATAAAGCGCCCACATTTCGGAACGTGGCAAACGTGCAAACGATGTGGAATGCCAACGTTGTTGCCTCCGAAACTCGCTTCAGATGATTTTATTGAAAAATTTGATGGCTCTTTTGCCCTTTGGCTTTGACTTGGCGGCAGTCAACTGTTGCAGATCCCTGTCCCTGTCCCTTTCCCGCTCCCGCTCCCGCTCCCTTTCCCTCTCCCTCTCCCGTTGCAGTTGCCGTTGCATTTGCGCTGATGGCGGTGGTGGCGGCGGTGGTGTCAACTCCGGCAGTATCGCATCCATTTCGGTCGATGTCGATGACGAGCAGCCGGTGCCGGTGGGCGTGCTGCATTGCAAGGAGCTGCTGCGGGAGTTGCAGGAGTTGTTGCTGCCCGAGCTGCTGGGCTGCTGCTCCTCGGTGGTCAGTGGTGGTGGCAAGTGGCAATGGTCGGACACTAGCGCACATTCGTTATCCTCGGCTATGGTGGCGCTGTCACTGTCACAGCTAAATCCAATGCCATCATCATACTCATCGTCTTCATGCTCCTCCTGCTCCTCCGGCTCCTCGTGCTCCTCGTGCTCCTCCTGCTCCTCATCGAGTTCAATCTGCTGTTGCTGTTGCTCCTCATCCATCAGCTCCTCATCCTCATAAGCATAGGGGCAGTCGTAGGTCTGCAGTGTCTGCTCCTGTTGTCCATTGTTGCTATCGCAATCGTAATCGTAATCGCAGTCGTAATCGCAATCGTAATCATCTCCCAGTGGCAACACCTGCTGTATCTCAAAGCTTCTTTGACTTTTTTGGCTTCTGTTGGCAACGCTGGCAATGCTGCTGCTGCTGCTGTTGCTGCTGCTGTTGTTGTTGTTGCTATTGTTGTTGCTGGTTCCATCGTCTGTGTGCAGTTCGTTGTCGAGATTGTATGCAAAATCGCACATGAAATCGTTTTGTAATCCCACGAAAATGGCGCTCTTTGGAGCGCCCAGCACAAAGGAATCAATGTGATAGACGCTATCGCACAGTGCTGGCACATCCTGTGGATAGAACATATAGAAAAACAGGAAAAACAGAAGAACAGACAGAAAGACAGAGAGAGATAGGGAGAAGATAGATAGATAGAGAGAGAGAGAGAGAGAGAGAGAGAGAGAGAGAGAGAGAAAGAGAAACAGTGTGTAGACAAGTTGTTGTGTGTGTAAGAGACAGAGACAAAGACAGAGAGAGACGTAGAGTGTGTATAAAAGAAAGAGACAAAAAGACAGATAGAAAGAGAGGCAAACACATGAAGACAACACAATTGGAAACGACAAAGAGCAAGAGAGAGAGAGATAGAGAGAAATGTGTTTATGGTCTATGGCTAACAGTGCGTATGCGTATTTCGTATGCAACAGCTAAACAGAGAGACAAAGAGACAGACTGCGACTAAATACAGAGTGGGAATAGCTTTGAGGAAATTTGTGTGCATCCTGGAATCATGCATGACAACGACTTGCAGACAGTTGCAAGTGGCAACTACATACAACCACAATAACATTCACAGCAACAACAACTGCGACAACTATAATCATGGCAAAAATGTTGCCATAGAATGAAAAACCACTGCCCTGAAATGACAAGCTCAAACAACAATTCAAGCAACGAACTCAACCAAACGGCGACTCAACTGTCAAAACCCAAACAAACCCTAATGTAAAATGCAATGAAAATCAACCAAAAAATTCTACACAAATAGAAAAACTCACAACATATTTTACGGTTGAAAAAAAAAAAGAAAAAACGAACAAAACTATAGAAGTTGTCGTAATGCGACAGAACATAAGAGTGAGACCATAAACAATAATAGTTATAATAATAAGCATATGAGACTGTAAAAAACTCCCTGCGGAAGAACTCAGCAACTCCCCAAAATATCATCATAAGTCGCTTAGAAAAATATATTAAACTCTTTCGCGTCTTTTGGCAAGCTCTATTAATATTTATAATACAATATTGACTAAATGGCAACTTGAGCAAATAAAACTGTCTGTTACTCATACATATACATATGTATATGTATGTATGTATATATGTAAGTAAATATGTATTTATGTTATGTGTATATCTGTGCATCTCTGTCCACAAGTTTAACCTCAACTGAGACTGAGATGTTGATTCACTTTGACTCTGCAATATCCTTGCATGTCCTTTGCATTTGCTGATGGGCAAAAAAAGGCACTCATAACTTAATAACGGGCCAAGGTAATCTTCTTAGCTCAGCAAGAAAAAAACTTGCTTCGACTTGCGACTAATCCAATTTTCAATTAAAAATTGTCAAAAATAAAAAATGAAACCATTCAGTTTTTCCTCGATATCAAATAATGTTATGAGAATGTTGAAAAAGAAGAGAAGACACGAAAGAAATGGTATATGTACTATAAAGAGAATTACTGATATTCAATATTCTTCTCTGTAACTGTGTTGATTTTTCTATGATATAGCCTTGTATAATATAAAAAAATTATAAAAAAGTTATAAAAAAAACGTAGATTTCACAATAATAGTACCAAAGGTCTAAGAATCTGACTTATTTCAAAAAAATATATTGCAGAATTGCTTTGATAGATTTTATAAAGACAGGTTTGGTTTTTCTTAAAAAATATTAATTTTAGACTGAAAACTTTCATGGACGCTATTTGACATTATGATATGACATAAAAAGACTACTTATGATGATCTATACAAAAAAAAATTAACGTTTTCAATGACACTACATTATATAGAAGTGCGATTAAGATCCAATGATTGCTTTAATTTTACTATGTGTAATTAATGATTTTCAATTGCTGTAGTAAGCAAAACAATGAAGAAAAATGCGTTTTTTTTAATAGCTAATAAGTATTACAGAAACATAATATGTTAAAATAAGGCGTATAATTAAAGCTATGTTGTTAACAAACTAAAATTTCAATAAATAAATGAGACTTAAAGTTCACAATTAAAGCACATTTAATTATTTCTGAAACTGAACTGAAAAGTAAAAGAAATGACCCAATGCTTGTGAATTTTATTGACTTTATGAAAGTTGTCCACAAATGTCCTAAAAATAAATGCACCTTCCATTTGTTCGATTTGTTGATGCAACCAACTTAATTCTTGTCAAATTTCAAGTAATTGAAGCTCAACTTGGTAAAAGGTATGGAGATGAAATGAAGCATTTTCCACACAAATATATTCATTTACGCACAAGCAGATAAACATATACTATACACATATGTACAAATCATAAGGTTTTCTTAGCTTTGGCATTTTCTTCGACTTAACAAATATTAGGTTTACTTTAAAGTGGAGATGGAGAACTATTGATAGTCGGCGCCATCGATAGCCGACGATAGTATTTTCAAAACCATCGATAGTCGACAATAGTCGATGAAGGTACTATCGATAGTCGACGATAGTCCCGGACACAATAAATACATACAGTTTGTCAAGAAACACTTTAGACACTGAAAAACACTTAATTTTTTGACTTTACATAAGAAAATAATAACATTTTATAAGTATTTGGAAAGGTAAACATCTACTTTTTCAACTTTGTTTTGATGCAAAAAAATTCAAACAATTCTAAGACTGTTGAAAGAAATTTTAAAAAATTTCTTCGCTAGTATTTTTTATAATTTTGGAAAATTGCTAACAAGCCACTTTTTGTATGAAAGTGAGAAAAAAAGTTGTTAAAATATAAATTTTTAGCAATTTTTAAGCTATCGATAGTTTTTTGGGAACTATCGAAAGTGGGTGGCTGCTATCGATGGTAGCTCGATAGCGCCCAACCATCGATATTGTCGATAGTTGTCTACCTCTACTTTAAAGTTTACTGATACAATTGAAATATTCAAATTTTATGATGACTGTGTGATTTATATATTTACAAATTTTTTCTAACGGCGTCGGCATTACCTTTACATTATTAAGCTTCTGAAATCCAACCAGAGTAGTTTTTTAAATGTGAAAAACATTTTTTGCCCCCTTTCCCCTTATTATAAAACCTGCAGACGCCCTTGCTTGTTTCCATTAAGAAAATAACCATCATTGGTATCGTTAACTTATGACATTTACTTTTTCGGACTCAAGATGGAAGTAAAACAAAACACTTCAGTTCATGAGGCAAGATAGATTATAAAAAGTGTGAATTAAGCGAAAAAAGGTCGAAATAAGGACCGTTTTTAATCTGAGTTAAGTCTGCCATTTGTTAATATAATAAACAATAGCAGCATCATTAGAAATCAAGACCTAACTTAAAATGATCATCTTTAATTAAAAAAAAAATCCTAAAATATGTGCAATAAAGGGTTTTTCTAAAATTTTCTACTCATTTTCCCATTTTATAAGGTGTTTGGACAGTTCTTAATAATAAGAATCCTGATAACCAAGAAATATATTTCTGAGTATGCCATTTTCCAATAAAAATATGTGAGTTTCATGTAAGGTATTCGTGCAACAATTAGTTGCTCCATTAAAAGCTCAGAAACCATAAAAATATTCTTTGTTGAGGTTTTAATTAATTCCAAAATAATGAGCAAAGTCCCTTCGACTATTGTGAATAACTTCTGTGTTCATTATGCAATCATAATGATATTTTCGGGATTGACAAAGAGCAAAATATGGTGACTGAATTAATGAGTTGTGTTCACACCTCTTTAGCGGACATTTGCATCGACATTTGGGGTGCATAAATTTTTGTTGAATTTAATTGAAATCCAATTAATTCGATTTGGTTTGGTTTTGATTCCTATGAGCTTAATTCCCATTATTGTCAGAGCTGCCGGAGCGTTAATTGTGCCTGCTATGTAAATGATTTTGGTTGCTTAAATTACTAACACACACATACTCACACACATACACACACTCACACACACACTCACACACACACTCACACGGATTTAATTTATTTTTATTAAAATTTTAATTGGCCACAAAATTGCTGCGCAAAATTCATAAATATTTCGCACTTTTTGTGCATTTTTGAGAGCAACTTCATCATGGGCTTGTGAATTTGGGATTCGATATTTGAATTTAACAAAATGGAATTCGTTGCGTTGCCGCAATTGCAGATGAAATTTGCTTCATTTGTTCATTTTGTATACCCTGTAGACCTTGTTGAATATGGTTGCTTAAGCTCGAGCAATTGACTAAGCAATATATTGAATAAAATATTCTGATAACTGTGTGATGATATTTCTAAGTCGATTCACTAGTGAATTCAGCGCTCTTCCCTGTAAGCATATACAACTGGTATTTTAGGTCAGTAAAAGTGAAGAATGTAAGGCATTTTCCAAATCCTTTTCTTGTGTGGTAAGGGTATCTCATAGTCGAGCACATATCTCTCTTTTGTGCGCTTCACAGTTCTTCAAATGCTTCATGTGTTGCCCTCATTTGAACATCTCAAATATTTTACTATTTTTCGATATATTTAATGAATTTTATTTTATGTTTTTCTCTTCACTCTTTTGTTGCTGTTATTTTATTCCTTTTTTAGCATCTTCTTCATTCTCGATTATTTTTTTTTGTGTGTTTGTGGAATGTATTTTATGAGCATGTAAAAGTTTTGGGAACAACGCATCACTGATTTTGCTTTGCATGCAAAAGTTTGGCATTTGTTTAATTGGAATTTCGCACAGGTGCGTAGGCAGTGCCAGGGGAGGGGGTAAAGGGTATGGGGACTGGGAAGGTGGCTAATATAGGGGTGAGAAAGGCTCAGGGGGGACACGGGAATTGACGCGTGGTCTGTGGATGCTTTGGCTTTGTGTTGTGGAAAAGGCTTGGGGCATTTGAAAATTAACTTGGCATCTACTTTCTGTCAATTGAAAGCAACGTGTGTATGAGTGGCATGCAACCATGTGTGGCAGGAAATTTACACGTACATGCCACTGAAATTGACGACTTGATTGTCAGCTATGTACACATATAAATATGTATATCAGAATAGCATACATATGTCTAAAGTTAATTGAAATCAATACAAAATGTTAGACTTGATATCCAAACATCATTTATTGGATTCACGAGTGAAATAACTGAATGAAATGCACGCATATTCATATAAATCGTTTGTCTTTGAATTGAAATGATCTCAGATATGTAATCGTTAAATTGTTTCTGGTTTCCGGGTTGCACTGATTGATGCAGTAAATATGTGAATTGCATGAATAAAAGGGGGAAATGACAATGACAACAAGAGCAATAGTAAATTTGAGTACTTGTGAATGTGTGAGTGCTACTCATGAATTGCTTACACATTGTCCATTTTCCGTAGCATCAAAGTGTTGGCTTTTATGTTACCACAATGACAACAGAATACAAATAATAAAATCAACTCAAATATGTTAGTACGAGGTGTTGCGAGTACACGCAAATTTACACACTCAAGGGTACTCCATGATGAATATGAATATTGTTGTTTGAGCACACAATCGAGCACAATTGGGCGAATTGCATATTTATAATATTAATCGGCTATGTCATTTAAATGTGGGGTTTTTCTGTTTAATATCAGATTCATTTGCATTAGATTAAGATTAGTTATAATGTTTACTTCACATAGAATTTTAATTTCCCCAGAAACTACGACGTTATTAACTTCTAGCTGCTTCAACGTTGAGCTCTCGTAATCGACTTGTTGCTCGTTGCCGCCACCGTGCAGCACGTTGACTTCGTTCTCGATCGTTCTCTTATTCGCCGCCTTGTGAATTCGCCGTCGTCTTCTTGGCATCTTTGTTGCTCGTCGTCTTTGCAACATTAATGCAGTCGTTGGTGCTCGTCGTTGTCTAGGGATCTTTGCTGTTACCTCAATTGGATTCGTGTACACAGCTATCCCTAACCCACATAAATGACAAATAAGAATGGCTGAATATGCTCAAGATATCAAATACTCATTACCCTCTTTTATTTCTCAAAGACACGAGTATTTGGTTAAGTTGTAATACATGTGAGAGCACAGTCTGTAATTTTTAATAAGTGCTAGATGTGGGCAAATTTTCTGCATAAATCAAACAGCTATGACACGATTTATTCTCTGAATTACTATACTAAAAGATTTGAGTGTGACATTTGTCTTGTGTGAAAATTTCAGCTTTCCAGCTTTAGCCGTTTGGCCTACACGGTGATTCTCAGTCAGTCAGTCAGTGAGTCAGGACAGAGAGTGTTATATGTATATATAGATATATTAAATAAAGATTAATAATTATGCCCACTGCGAGGCCCAGAAATAAAATATTTTGGTTTTAAGAAAACTTATTTTTGTATTTTTCTCCAAATGCTCTTATTTATTTCTTTTCTATATTTACAGGTTACTGTTGTTATCAGTGTGCAGAGTTGTAAGAATCTTATAAAAAAAACCTCTTTACGAGGTAAAAGTCTAGTGACGAAAACATTTTAATGCACCAAAATTTCTGATATCCAATTTTGTGACGAATAATATTAAGTTTTACTTAAAAATTACTACAAAAAAATTTTTTTGTCACTCGGCACTGCGCAAAAAATATATATATATATTATTAGGTATGAAGAAATTAGCGCAATGTGCCGAGTGACAAAAAAATTTTTTTGTAGTAATTTTTAAGTAAAACTTAATATTATTCGTGACAAAATTGGATATCAGAAATTTTGGTGCATTAAAATGTTTTCGTCACTAGACTTTTACCTCGTAAAGAGGTTTTTTTTATAAGATATCAGAAATTTTGGAGTAAGATATCAAAAGTTTTGAAAATTGCAATATATTTTGGCGGTACAATTTTGTCAAAATCTAACAGAACTCTCAAGCTCTGGCTGCTACGACACGTTGTTGCTGCTGTCCTATTCCAATTCTAAGCAAAACGTATATATTCTGTTAACAGGTAATATCTTCCAAACACATCGAAATTTTACAAACTACAATATATTGAAAATTAGAAAAAATCATTACTTGCGTTTTCACAAAAATCGCCTTAATGTGGGAAAAAATACCTTATTTCACCTGTTGCTGTTTACCTTTTATCTTAAAAAAACACTAAAGGTATTCCTAAGAGCCCTTTAAAATACCTTTTCAACGATATATATATCACATCTGTAGCTTTTATCGTTTGGATGATATGGGGGTTCCAATTTTAGCGGTTTTTAGTGATTTCCCGCTAAACTAGCTATTTTTCGAAAAAGTCGAAAAACAAAAGTTTCTATATTTTTGATTATAAAATGGTTTATCTGCCGCAAAAAGAATTGACCACTTGCAAGCAGTATCTTTCCACATGCACTGCAAGCAGTGTACATACTGCATATGTACATGCAGTAGTGTAAAGGTGTAAGGTATATTCAGTTAATAGGTAATATCTTGCCCAAACGAATTTTGACAGATATGTGTTATATGTCAAAAAACGCGTAATTGAATTCTCTACAACATGCAGTATATTTAAAAGTGATTTGATGTGTAGATTTTTCTTAAATCGCCAAAATGTGGAAATAAATACCTTATTTCACCTGTAGCTGTTTACCTTTTTACTTAAAAAAAAAACTTTGAAGGTATGCCTAAAAGCCCTTCAAAACACCTTTCCAACGACATATTGAACAGATCTGTAGCTCCGTTCGTTTGGATGCTATGGGGGTTTCAATTTTAGCGGTTTTTAGCGATTTCCCGCTAAACTAGCGATTTTTCGAAAAAGTCGTAGAACAAACGTTTCTAGATTTTTTATCGGGAACAAGTCCTCATTCAAACTTTTAAGCTAAATCAACGCTTTGATCTATACAAACAAACAAACAAACAAACAAACAAACAAACAAACATACTGACTTTTCATCTCGTTTTGAAAAGGGCACCAAAAATTTCGAAATTAATTATCTTCTGAACCAGTGATTGGATTTTGATGATCAAGGTGTCATTCGACGCGTATTTTTGATAAGTATAGTGAAAAATTATAAAAAAAATCTAAAAGGCTCCAACGGCCCCATTTGCTCCAATCATTTAAATTTTGTCCCTCCCACTTACACCTGTTTATCTCACGAACCATGTAAGTTTTCAAAAGTCTTAGTATGCACATTTTTAAGTTAGATTGATACCTTTCGATCGGTATATAATTCGACCCGATCGGACAGTCATAGCAAATTTTCCATTCTTCCTGTGTATATATGCTAGTCGCTTTCGCACCCTTTGTGCTGCTTTCGTCACTAGCGCGGACTGCCGTCCGCAGTGATTAAACATAAAATTTCCCACAGAGCAGTAAATTACAGAGAAACAGAAAATCTTTTCAATCAGGGAAAACTACGAGTATGACTGATTGACAAACAGTCCGGTGACTATCAACATGATTGACAGAACGATTGGGGTTGATGCTTGGTAAGTGGAAAGGGGTGGGGAGGGGGGTGCATCATTAAATGTCAATACCTCAGTTGGCGGATAAATGGTAAGAGCATCGATCGACACCCAAGTGTTGAGTTAAAGTGCAAGCATTTCAATTCGCATTAAGCTAAAGCTTTTTCTCTTTTTCACAATTCACTTTTCACTTTGTTCATCTTGTAAAACACTGCCGAGTGGCTTGAAGAGAGAGAGAGAGAGTGAGTGGGAGAGAGTGGGAGAGAGTGAGAGCTAAACCTCTCAGTCTTCGTCTCCAACAACGTTTCAGTCGCAGCTTTGGCCAATGTCTGAATGCTGAATGCTGCCTGCCTGTTTGTATGTATGTATTGTATATATATGTATTATTTTATGGCCGTTTCTTTGCGAATTGCATTTCAGCTTGATTTATTTCATTTCATTTCATTTTGCCCAGCGACTGCAACGAGGGGTGCTGAATGTGGAAAGGAAATGGAAATGGAAAGAAGGGGAGGGGAAATTGATGTGAGAGAAGAAATACGGTTAGCTACATAAGTTGGTTATTACTTGCTGCTTAAGCCAATGTCCGTGAACATGCCGAGAATCTAACATCCGCACACACACACCCACACACACACTCAAGCAGAGTCCCTTTCCTTTCCATTGGAGTCTGTGTGCGATTTTAGTTTCTAGTAAAATATTGCACTCCCAAATGCATGACAGGCTCGACACGGACCAGCTTGGCCCAGCCAGAGTAGCGTGTTGTACTGTACCATACACCGAAAAAAAAAACCGTTTCAAAATTCATGTTTAAAATTCTTGATTGTAGCATATATATTTTTTAGGTATTTATTCGTCATATTATTGTTAAATGCACACAATATGCAGTCAAAAAAGCCCAATAACTAAAATATATTCAAGGAATTGAAAAATCGTATAATTTATTTCGTTTCAATTTTGACAGACTTTGAGATTGGCTTTTCGCGGTTTTTCCCGAGATTCTGAATTGTTTTTTTCTGTGTACTCGTTCTGTATGTTAGATACTCGAAACCAAAAGCTCCTCAATCCAACAAAACAGCTCTCAACGCGGATTGCGGATGAGCTGCTGCGTCTGACGGAAATGGCAGTTTTTCCATTACGCTGCCAAGCGTCGCCCTGAAACTCGCTGCTGGGGATTCAAGTGTCTGACACTGGGAGTCCCGCGCTGACCCCTGACCCCGAGTCAAGTATTACTTAATTTATATGAAATATGAAATACTTGCAACAAGGGGAAGCGACACTTGCACCCATCAGTCGAAAGAGCGAGCGAAAAAGCGAAGAAACGAAAATGCTATCAAATTAAGCTAAAACGCATTTGTCAGATGGCGTCCTGACAACAAAATTGCTAAAATAATAAAACTATCAAACAAACATGCTCTTTTACCTCCCTCTTGCCCCCCTAATCCCTCATCTTCTCTTCCTCTCCCATTTCGGCTTCCCATCAAGATACTCGTATTTTATACGCGTATGTGTCGCGTTTACTCCTAAGCTGTTTATCTTGAAGGCGGCCGTCAGGACACGAAATAGCACCACAATGAGATCCCACCTCTCCGTTCTTCTCCTTTCCGCCTCTCCGCCACTCTGCTTCCGAGCTGCCACATTGCCTTCATTGCCTTCATTTTCTCCATTACACAGTGGGTGAAATAGTCGATTTAGTGGGCATCCTGAGCTCGAATTCAAATAAGTTTGAGCAAACATATTTCGCTCTTAAATTTAGACTTATTAAGACTTGAAACATAATTACTGATCTCTTTGATTGTGTTTTTGCTCTTGATTTAAAAATTATACTATACAATATTATATGGAAAACAAAGGAACGATCAGTCGAAAATTGATTAGAGAATTGCAAGAGTATCAATTCTTCGAATATCTTCAAGCAGATATATATCTTTACAATAATTAGCAGTTTGCATACAAATATTTTGAAGCCCCTCTCATCTGACTTGGATTCGAATGCTTAAGGATATTTTGTGATCATTATATTAAGCAGATCTTGAACTTTCACCTGTACAGAACTCGAAACTAGATTTTTGTTTAAGAGCAACTGTGGCAGTATATGTTGTTAAATAAACATTATAATGATAAACAATAAGTTAATATTAAAAAGAACATAATCCTATAAATTAAATGGTTTGATGAAATGTTTTTTTTTTAGGTTTTATAAGATTTGTATTATTTGCCTTTAGATTGGTTATTTAGCCCACTGTGCATTGCCTTCATCGGGCTATCGTTGGCCACATCAGGAGCAGCAACAACTCGATGCCGTTGCAAACAGCTAACACTAACAGCTAACACTAAGTTGTTTGTCTGTCTGCGTGTAGAGTGTGTGTGCGTGTGAGTATGTGTGTGTGTGTGTGGTTCAAATATGCATTGTGGTTGTTACCAAATTGGATGCAGTTATGGCTAGAGCAATATGCCCAAGACGACGTTGCTACCAAAAGAGGTGAGTTTTATGCCGAGCTTAAGCATAATCCTGTCTTGTGGCATCCCACAACGAACAGAAAACACAATTCGATTCCATCTGCAAGGGGCTTACTCACACCAACACAAATACCAACACACACACACACACACCCACACACACATACATCTCAAGATGCAAGAACATTTCGAACTTTGGGCTAAATTTACAGTCGGTTTGGCGGTTCGAAAGTGGTTTTTAAGAGCTTCACAATCATATCTAAGGAGATCTCTCAATTATTATGGTAAAACTTGGTTTATTGCATGCTCGTATAAAGACATTTATAAATTCAGTTTAAGGTAGGGCAATCTTTGTATAAGAAAAGAATTTTGACTGATTTCCTGCCATTTTATTAGGATAACTGAAGCTTACTTGCTGACATTTGATAGGCAACAATGTAGAACATGTAGAAAACCATTTAAATGCATTTTTAAACTAGCTAAATAAGGCGTCTATTTGGTTTTGACGTGATTCAATAGATCTAAGATATCTAAGATATCTTGGTGAACTTTATCATGTAACTACTTGGCAAAGGCCAGCCTTTATACTTATATACATACATAAAACTCTTTGTCCTGACTCACTGACTGACTGAGAATCCACGTGTAGGCCAAACGGTTAAAGCTAGAAAGATGAAATTTTCACGCAACATATATGAGAAAATTTCATCGTGTAATAAGTCGGCGTTTTGCTAAATTCGACCTGTAAGTGGGTCAAGTTCAAAAACTCTGCTGTTGTATGAGATATCTTAACAAAACTCACATATTAACTCTTCTTGCTAAATCTAGACTCTTTCGCTAAATTTTGCTTTTTCACACCAAATGCAGCTTTTCCCCCGCCAAATCTTGCTTTTGCGCAAAATCTGACTTTATTTCCCGCCAATCAATAAAATGGATATATAAAATAGGTTTTATTAAATCTCAAAAGTTGCTAAGAGTTGGGTTTTTATTTTTTACTTAGAATAATTTTAGTTTATTTTTTCAATTTTTTAGGTAAAGTCCCAGCGCAACAAGTTTGACTTATGTTTAGGGCGTTCTCATATGTAACATCGTCAGTTGAATGTGAAGTGGTTCAAAAGATACTGAGGAAGTCTATGACCTATGATACTTGAAGTTGTGATGCCACTTAGCTAGTTGAAAGTTGTTCAACTGCTGCATGAAATGGAAGACTATCATGCGGAATACTTATCCTAAGAATTGCTGAGAAGAGCTAACAGTTAACAGTTAAGAGTTAACACGTTTGCAATGTCAACTATGGAATGTGCTCGTAGAAGGAAGACACTTGGTATGTTTAGTGAACCATTCCGATTCTTGCCCCGCAAAAAATGCTGTTGGCTGCCAAGAGGCAAGAACTCGTTTTGGCACTTGGCAGACTTGGCTGGAAGCGACTCTCGCTGCCAAAATTGCGTGGCATGTGGCAAGTGGCAAGTGGCAAGAGTATGCAGACGAGATATTTTTATCTGCAAGTACATGCTAAAATCTAGACACTAAAGACATAAAATATGAAAGAAAAGAAGGCAACAGAAAAGTGGCACTCGTATAGAAAGGGACAGGCGATCGGACAACGGCCGTTGCATGCAACGGTGGCACTCTGAAGCATATGGAAATACTTGTACACTGACAAAAAGTTGCAAGAGAACTTAACATTTTTGTCTCAAAATAAAATAAACAAAGAGCGCTCAAGAATACAGAACACATTTGTATTTTTTTGCATTTTTCTTTTAAAGCTCTCTCGCTTGAACAATCAAATATTTGTGATGAATAAACCAACCCTATTTTTATCAGTGTGCTAACATTTATTTTATTATACGTACATATGTGTGAATATTTTATCCTTTATCTCTACTTTTTTTGTCTCGGATTTTTCTATTGTTTTTTTTGTTGTTTTATGCATCTTTTCGGTTTCTCTTTTCATTTTCTTTTGATTTCTTACTACGTTTTGGTTCATTTTTATTTGCATGGTTTTTGCAGTCATTTAGTTGGCATAACGGCATATTAAAGTGGCCAACGATGGCGTTGCCGCAAAGCAATTTCCTTGTGGGTGGCTGCAAAAAGATACAGTGGCTGCAAGAAATCAGCAGCCACACTGACAGCCTCCTTGGTCCCCTTGGTGAACCCCTAAGCCATCGGCTTATCCAACGAACATCGAACATCGCTCGAAATGCTGAATGATTTTATCAAATCCGCTGACGTTGAATTGATTTGATTCGATTCGATTCGATTCGATGTGCGCTTTGTGCAAATTTATTTGATGCAGTTTCATAAATGCGACCGGCAATAAAAGAATGAGTAGACAGTCTTTTTATTTTTCAAACGTCTCTGCCGACTTTTCACCATTTTGTGATGGCATAATTTTCACGTCCCAGAAAACTGTTTGCTAGCATCCCCAAAATGTAAAATAAAAACGAAAAAAAGAGAAGAAAAAGGTGAGGCACGCACAGTTGCTCCATTCCGAGCAGACACCTCTTGAACCTCAGCCAAACACTCGAGGCGATAATCAGATTGCCACCTTTCGCCCTGACCCACTTAAGGAAGCCACGTGTGGTGGAGATGTCACTGTGTGTGTGTGTGTGTGTTTATTGAACCGTTCGACGTGCAAAGTCAGCGGCTGTTTTACAGTTTGGCTGGATATGTTAGGCATCAATGACAATCCTTCTCCCCTCCCCCCTTAATAGTCCAGAAAGAGAACCACCCAAAAAGCCGTTTAAAGTTGTGTCCCAACTCAAGCATTAAGTTCAACTTTTCAAATAATTTAAATGATTTAATCATAAGTTTATAATTCACTGAGCCACCGATTACGGATTACCGATTACCGACTACCGATTGCCAACAGTCATTTGATGCATAAACTTTGTCGTTGATTGACATTTAATTCTGAACTGAATTGTGGGCGTGGCACTGCTGTCAATGCAAATGCAAATGAAAGACATCGCCGCATTCAGGTAAAAGGTAAAAGGTAAAAGCTGTTATCATACATGGCTAAATAAATATTATTAATGGCACATAGTGAGTGTACGCTTACGTGCATCGCGCACTGTGCGATTTACACAGCCGAAAAGTTTCAATTCAATTATAAATCCCACCAATCATCAGTTCATTTACAAATAAAATAACTATTAAATCTGAAGCCTGCTTTTGCTCTTTGCCTTGGGCTAACTTTTAAATTGTTGCTTTAGCTGTGAATCTCTAGGATTATCATAACTTTTGGTGCTTATTTTTTGTATGCCATTTGCTTTTAAATGATTTTTCACATGCATTTTTATGATTTGCAGTCACAAAAGCTATTCACAAACTTTATATTTTATTACCATACTTAAACTTATGACTTGAAGAATGTTTTTTTACTTTAGTCGAAAGTTTAAGTTTAAGATTAAGGACAATGAGCATATGATATAGGAGATACTTAGGAGAGTTTAAGTGAGGAATGTTGGTTAAATCTTGATTTGATTTTCATCAAATGTGAATAATAAACTGCTACAGATTTTCACATATCTGATTAGCTGTATCAATCAATAACCTAATCAATTAACTTGTGGTAAGTGGAGTCAGAATGTTGTCCCTTATTGACTCAATGATTCAATTCAACTGCCCACATGCAAATTAGGTTAACATTAACTAATCAAAATAGACTTATGATCACAATACACTCGCTGTTTGTATTCATCGCCATTGTTAACCTGGCTCAAAAGGCCTCTTAAGCGGAATTGAAATTTCATACAGCTGTGAATTTGGGCAGATGTCCAATTCAGATGTCAATTGATAATGGAACAATTTTGAGTAGTTTTCAAATAATAAGTAGGTACTGTTTAAAATTGAATAGATTATAATCAAATATTAGGTAATAAGCTTTCTATTGTTAAGGCTTAAAAGTAAAAGGAGTTCCAATTGATGAAGTTCTTACAAACGCGAAGACAAAGAACAATTGTATTATTTAATTACATTTTATATTATTTTCCAAAAGTTAAGCTAAAATCAATTTGTAAAAACTTAAAATATTTTAAAGTTAATAATAATTTGATCGGCGTCTTGTTTGTCTTTTTATCTATTAAAATATTTAGGAAAACGATTCCTTACTTTTTAAATAGTGATTTTTATACTATTTTTAAATTTTTTTAAAATTAATTTAAAGTTTCTGTGTAAAAGAAGAAAATAGAGTATCAAATACAGATACCGAGAGAGTGTTCCCTTTTTAATCCGATTTGGTTTCAGAGTATTAACTAAATGCCGTAAGAATGCTTGCTAATTAACCATTGATGAATCTCTTCAGTTGGTGAAACTTTTACGCATTGCCAAAAGGCACATGTGGAGCTATTTGAAGTGGCAGCAGCATTTGCTGCTCTCGCTGAACTGGAACTGAGGCACATGGAGAAGTGAGGAAGAGAAGGGAGTAAAGGAAGAGAAAGGGCGACGGAGAAGGAGAAGAGGAGCTTCACATTAGTAAAACAATATTACGTTGCGTGCGAGGAATCTTGTCGTCTTGTCTTTGTGGCTGCGATGCGGACGCCTTTTTATGTACTCAACAGGCAGGAATTTAATAGACACGCTGTCGCGTCATTTGCTTAAAGGAGACGATGCATAGATGGTGGGAGGGGGAGGGGAGGGAGAGAGGAATGATGGCATCTTCTTTTGGAGTAGGTGTCGTCTGGTGTTGGCAGACTGGTAATTCTGATGGCGTGTGACATTTCGAAATGTAAAATAGACTTTGACTGGAGTTGCTTGCAACACTATGCCACGCACACACTCACACACACACACACACACACACACACACACTCACACAATTGATGAAGCGTGTGCCAAAGTTAGTCAACTCAAATGAAATTTGTTAGCTGGAATTGGCTAAAAGGTGTTTCGCAAACTGCTGCTTTCCCCCTCTCTCCCTCTCACCCTCTCTCTCTCTCCCTATCTCTGTTTGTCTGCCTGTCGCTGACTCTGTTTGTTTGCTGTTTGGTTAACGCAAATAGAAAACAGCAAGATACACAAATCCAAGCTGGAAGGCGTGTGTTTAATCAAGCGGTCTGCCGCCATCTGCCGCGTTCTATAAATATGGCCAGCCACGACAACGCCTTCCATTAGACCCAGTCCACCCAACACACACACACACACACACACACGGACACACACAGCTATACACACACATACTTAATTAAGTGTGCTGAGCAGCAGATGTGGTTGTATATTTTTGGCCATGTCTGAGCTGGCAGAGTCACAATGATATTCAATTTAAGACCGGGCTCTGTTTCAGCTTCAGCTTCAGCTTCTGGTTCGACGTTGCTCGTCAATATTGCAAAAGTCAAAGTCAAAAGCAATCTTTCACTCTCTCTCTCTTTCTTTCTCGCTCACCTCTGTGTCTGTGTCACTTTCTGAGCTGGCTCAGCAAGTAATGCCCCAGGGGAACTGGTAACTGGTAACTGGGCGACTGACGACGATGGCATTGGCATGACAATAAAATGATTTGCCATGGAATGCGGGCAGCTTGTTGAGTGTCAAGAGCCAGAGTCAACGTTAAGAGCCAGAGCCAAGAGGACATTGGGCGAGTTGTATTGAAATCGACAGCTAATGAAATGTTGCCCCTGATATATCGTAGCACACAGCGATTCCCCAAAGAGTTCGCAGACCCAACCAAAAATGGGAAATCAAGCAGGGACAAGACTTTGCTCTTGCTTCCTTATGCTCAGAGCCATCATAAATTGTAATTACAATCTCCCGCTCTCTCTCTCTTTCTTTCTCTTTCTCTCTCTCTCTCTCTCTCTCTACAGAGCCAAGGTCAAGTAGCTGCTATCATTCATTCAACTATTCCGACGGTCACGTGGCGTATAAGTAATATTGACAGTGCAGACAAATTGTAGGAGCATTTGGTTAGCTTTTAAGCTGCTGGCTCAAATACTCATATACCAAGTAATGTGGACAGTACATGTCTTTCACAAAATATTGCGTATACGAAGAACTGTCAATGTCTTTGCCATTATCCCTCCCTTCCCCTCAAATGACCCCTACTCCATCTCCCTCAGTAAGTACAATTGATGTGCGATGAGCCATGAAAATAAGTCGTGTCCTGCATTCCAGTTGCTCTTTTTCCTTTTATTTCATCGTCAGACATAGACATTTCAATGCTAATATATATATATATATCTATTGAAATATTTAAAAGTTGTGATGTATTATACGTCAAAGCTGAACATCGCGTTTAAAATTTGACTTTACCAATCGATAATATAAAAGTAAAAATTTCAATTAGTCTTTTTTATTGAAATTGTTCAATATTGAAATATTATTATTGCCTTTATTTATGGGCATTATTAATTCAACAAGTCATTGGTCATAAATTTTACAACAGAAAAATATTTGGAAAAATAAGCTAAAATAATTTGTTGCATAATATAAAATGGAATTTGTTGCATAATTTGTATATTATTTAAAATTATTAAGCACTTGTAATGTATTTTTCAAATAAAAAATATACACATACATATGTACAAATGTTTTTACATGATTTATTTCAGAATTGAGCAAAAAAAAATCTCAGCTGTAAATCAAAGTGAGCACCAAAGATGCAATAATAATTAGAAAATGCTTTCAAAGTCAGCTCAGTTCAATTCAAAGAAATTCATTTCAAATACACACTCACACACACACACATACACTCAGATATCCACACATGCAAAGAGACTTAGCAAAGAGTTTAAAAAAAATGCAGGAGAATTCAGTTGGCATTGCTATGGATTCGTTTAAGCCAAATGAATTCAAGTTGATGGCTATGTTAATGGTTTGGACGCTTCAAAGTGCTCTTAATATCTGTTTAATGTTTGTAGTTAAAGCTCTTTGCACCCTGTGTGCGTAAAGTGGGCAAAGTGGGGCTAATAAATGAGTGACAAAATGATACCTGAACAAATGACAAAATTCGGGGATATTTTTTGCTCACTTTATAATCATGATTAGATTTTCCAGAGGGTAGAAAAAAGAATAAAAAATATCTATAGGATATATACTTGTTCGAGGACTTTTTAAAAGCAAACTTTTAGTTGTTTCTAAATAGCTAATTTTGAATTTCAGCTATTCAAGTCAGCTGCACGCAAAAACAAAAGGCAGCCCATAAAAATCATAGCATACTTTCGAGCGCTCATTATGTTGGACACACACACACAGCCAGAGATAGAGAGACAGAGAAAGAGAAATGGGAGAGAGCAGGAGAGCGATAAAGAGCAGCAGTAGACATAGAGAATTTTGCAAAAGCAGCAGGATTTTGTTCGGTTACATTTTGCATATCTATTCAGCTGAAATAACTAAACATTTTTATAATTACACACATTAAATTTTGCTGTTGCCTTTTGTGTACTGGCGATTATGTGTTTGTATGTTCGTGTGTGTGTGTGTGTGTGTTTGTTTGCGTGCATATGTATATATGCATTACAATAGAATTGCCAGATATTCGTTGAATGCAATTTAATCATTTACTACAATAGTTAGTTTTGGCTGCACGGGGTAGCCAACTTGCCACAGTGTGGAGACGAAGTCTCGGGGCTTATGGAGCGAGCGGGACAAGCACAACAAAGAGAAAGGGAGAGAGCAAGGGAGAGAGAGAGAGAGAGAGCGTGAGCACACAGTGTCAGTGTCAGAGTGTGAGAGCAAGGCAAATAGGCTAAGGCTGTTACTAAGGCTAAGACTAAGACTAAGGCTAAGGCAAGGACAAAGACAGAGTCAGCGGGGGAACGAGGATACTGATCGGGTGTAGGGGGCACGGTTTGGTAGGTGGGGGTTTTAGGGGAGGTGAGGGGGAGAGCGCGCACAGGTTGCCTAATTACAATCAAGCAATATTACGATACTTACGCGTATTATCTTCTGATCACGTATTATTTTTCGGATGCAGTTCACAATAAATGTGATTACCATTCCGCCGAGTATTAAACCAAATACAATGATAATAATGACCACGTGCTCCGATTGTCCATTTGCTTCACTCTGCAAAAATATAATGGAAATACAGTACTTAATTAAATTACAAACTTTACTGGAATTCACTAATTATGGTGTTTACATGCATATAAACTGCCATTAATTATTTACCTTAAAATGCAAATTCTTCATGAAATGAACAAAGTGAACTGATAAATTGAGGATTACATTTTCCCAAAATAAACTAATTATTTTTTATATTTACAAAAACAATAGAGTTTCATTATTGAACTCAAGAGCTGATCAAACTAAAAAGAGAGTTCCATAAATAAACATAAAAGCTCTGCAAAGAATGTTATTAAATATTTTGGAAAAAGGCTACAAAGAATTTTTGAAAAGTGCTCTCAAAAAAATCAGCACAAATAATTTTTAAATAAAACTAGAGTGCCCAAAATAAAAACGAAAGTTAACCAAATAAATAGAACCATCAAAATATGTTTGAATACAATTCGATTATCAATTAAATTGATTTTTCTATGTAAGATATACCAAATATATTCAAAGTGTCCTGAAAATATTCTTGCAGACTAAAAATTATAAATAAATTTATTATAAAGTAATAAAAGCTATGTCACAAGAATAAATAAATAAATAGTTAAATCGGATATTGAAGGACTTAAATCATTTAAGAATCTATGTTAGCTAAGCTAATGACATGATTTTTAAGGTCCTTTAAAAGCTCATAAAAGTTTAGTAGATGGTGCAAGTGCTTATCGCTGATTTTTTGAATAGATAAATAAGTTATGGAACACGTTAACAAATTGGATATAAGTTGCTAAAAATGTTATGAGAGCTTATTTTCAGCTGGACTGAATTTCGTGGCTTAGCTTTGTAATTGTGGCTTGTAATGTAAAGCTATTGCTCATTTTGAACAAAATTCGATGGGTGCAATTAACAAATGATTCAGCGCAAAATTTTAATGCGAGCTAATTGAATAAACATAATTTGTGTACGCACATGATTGAGCTTATGATTGACCCATTGGGGTAATTATGAAATAAGTGGCACAAAATATTTGAATTACTCGTATTTGGTAATTTGATCAAAATATTATCGGTGCCCTAATCAAAAGCATTTAATCGCTCCACTTGATTCCGTTCCCATTGCATATTACAGAATATAATAAAAGTAATTTCCAATTATAAACGGAATTAATTGCTCATAAATAATAATAGTTGCACTGGTTAAATATTTCGCAGTTGATTGGAAACTGTTGATGGAGTTTGTTATGTTTATAATTTAATATTAGTTTATTTAATATAAGTTTTCCCATTTGAGGATATTATTATAGGTTTTTTTCACTAACAAAATTTAATTTTGTCATTTATATTTTTCTTTTTAATTCGTTTATTATATCTCTCGTGAATAATAAAAACAGTTTTCCATTTTCATTTTATTTTGTTGACGGAATTTGTAGTCTCATCCAGCTACTTATTTCAGAGTGTTTCAACCAAGTTAAGTGTCGCTTGTTAAAGGGATTCTGCTAATTTTTAACTATTTTGTAAGGTGGTCGTAAAACTCTCGAGTCGAATGTTTGCATATAATTTTGAGATTGTTTTGGTCTGTTTTTTTTCCTAAAATTGCTGGCACAATTAGCTGAGTTTAACGATTTGAACTTTTTGCAACTGAGCGCAATCGAAAACTATTTGCGGTTTTCTAGAATGTTACTTTTATGGCGGGGAACCCAACGAAATAAAAAACACACAACTTGATAAGTTGTAAGTCTGGTCGTCGAGTGCTTCTGCTTAGAAGTCTTTATCAAATCTAATGATCTAACACAATTGCTGGGCCAACAACACATAATAATAAACAAACAAAACCAGCAAGGACGAAAAAGATGAGAGAGAGAGGTCGAGAAAGAGATAGAGCCAGAGAGACGGGGCTGGGGAGGGGGAAAACTGTGACTGGGCACGCCTGAAATACAAACCTCAAACTTTGCCAACAAAACTTAGTTTGGCCAACTTTCTGTTAGCACATGTGTGTGTTTTTTTTTTTTTTTTTTTTATTCACAAAAACTTATATATACTTAACTACATATAATTTTAACCAGCAATGCGGGACCGCCGGGGAGCATGGCTTCACAAGGCTGGCTGGCCTATCGTGGCCTCACTGTTTCTCTCCTTCGCTGTCTTTCTATGCGTCTCAGCTCAGAAGTTATACCCTCCGCCAAGGTGCAGACTGCTGTCCAGTTCTCCTGGCTGACTAGCATCAGTGGGATCAGGTTTGCTGCGGAAATATTCGTTCCCAGGGTGCTCTCCGTTTCCTCTCTTTGTAAATCAAATCGCGGGCATATGAGCAGCACATGTTCCGCATTTTCTGGCGTACCGCAGACAGGGCACATTGGGTCATCCTCATGGCCAAAGCGGTTCAGGTATTGCCTGAAACAGCCATGACCACTTAGCAGCTGTGTCAAGTGGAAATTGAGCTCCCCATGTTTGCGGTTTACCCATGGCTCAATTTTTGGGATAAGCTTATGGGTCCAGCGACCATTTGCAGATCTGTCCCACTTTGCTTGCCACATAGATAAGCATCTGTTTCTCGCCGCTTCCTTGACTACCCGTATCTCCGATGGCAGGGTCACAGACTTCTTTTCCCGGAAAATTTCGCTCGCCTCCTTTGCTGCGAACTCGACTGGTGCGATTCCGCTGATCACCATGATGGCGTCAGTGGAGACCGTCCGAAAGCCTGAGGCAACTCGTAGGGCACCAAGCCTAAAGTTCGATTCCAGTCCTTTGATGTAGCTGCATTTGCTGGTCGCAGCTTCCCACACTGGTGCGGCGTAGAGCATGGACGATTTCGCTACATTGAACAGAAGCCTTCTGCTGACCGACTTGGGTCCTCTGTGGTTAAGCATCATCCTCGTGACTGCCTGCACCGTACCCTTGGCCTTCTTGTGTGCTGCGTCTAGGTGCTCTCTGTAGCACAGCCGCGTGTCCAGCATCACCCCCAGATAGTTAATGGCCCTCTTAGAGGTTATGGCCGTGCCTCCGACGGTGATTTGCGCAACTTCTACCTTCTTCCGGCTGCTGATAAGCACTGCCTCCGTTTTCTGCTCCGCCAATTCCAGTCCCGCCAGCATGAGCCAGTTCGCGATGATGCTGATGGCCTCGTTGGTTGCCCGCTGGATGTCAGGTAGAGTTTTCTGGACAGTTACGACTGCAACATCATCAGCGAAGCCGACGATCTCCACTCCTTGTTGGAAGTCAAGGCGAAGGATCCCGTCGTACATGGTATTCCACAGCAGTGGCCCCAGTACCGATCCTTGTGGCACCCCTCCTGTGACATTATAAGCCTGCGCTCCATGCTCTGTGTCGAAGAGTAGCCATCTTTCATGCAGGTAGCTGCTTATCATTTTGAAGAGATACTCGGGTATGTTCAGCCTTGCCAGTGCGTCCAGGATTCTGTCCCACGATGCCGAGTTAAACGCATTCCTGATATCGAGTGTAGTTACCAGGCAATACTGTTTACTCCCGCCGTGCCACCTCGTTCCTTCTATTGCTTTACTTGCAGTGCTAGTAACCTTGGTGAGCGCATCAAGCGTGGACCGGGCTTTTCGGAATCCATATTGGCTATCAGAGAGTCCCCCTGCAGCTTCAATTTTTTCAGCAAGTCTATCACAGATTATCCTCTCCAGTGTTTTCCCAGCTGAGTCTAAAAGGCAGATTGGCCTGTATGATGCAGGATCCTCTAGGTCTTTTCCTGGCTTTGGAATAAGTACTAGGTTTTGTTGTTTCCATCTTGATGGGAATCTTCCCTCAGTGAGGCATTTGGTGTACACATTCGCAAAAAGCTCTGGGCGCTCACTCATTGCAAGTTTCAGGGCTCTATTCGGTATTCCATCTGGTCCGGTCGCTTTCTTAACGGGCATTGCATTTGCCAACTTCAGAATCTCCTGAGTATTGACTGGGATTATGTCTGCAGTATGTTGATTCATCCGGTTGTTGACGCTGCGGGTCTGGCTGCATTGTTGAGGTGGAAATAAAAATTCAACAATGCGCGTTAGCTTTCCGTGATCGGTCGGACCCGAGCTTTTAAAGCCGTTCATTTTTTTCATGACCACTTTGTAGGCCTTGCCCCAAAGGTCATGCTCTGCCTCGTCGCACAGCTCAAGAAAGCATCTTCTTTTACTCTCCTTGATTTTCTTTTTTAGAAGTCTTCTCTTCTCTGCGTATATAGCTCTCAGCTCCTCAAAGACTGCTGATCCTCGGGCTCTATGGTATACTCTTCTTGAACGAACGCATTGTTTCCTCGCCTTGGCAATGTCCTCGTTCCACCAGTATACTGGTTTATGTCCTGTGAAAGCTCCACATCGTGACATACTGGTGTCACAGGCTGTCTTGACGCCGTCCATGAGTTGACAAGCCATCTCCTCCCCTTCACCTTCAACATTAATCAGCTGAATAGCCTCCCTAAAGGCTTGCAGATCCATTGTCCTCTCCTTGTAATGCTGTTTAGTTACAACTCCTGAACGACGAGTCTCCAGCTGAATATTGCACAGAATTGCGAGGTGGTCACTTGCTGTGTATATGTCGCTCACTTTCCAGGTCACGGACCCCGCTAACTGGCTGCTAACAAATGTGAGATCAATAATTGATCCGATCCCGCCTCTGCTAAAGGTGTGAGAGCTTCCCTGGTTCTGCAGAACCACGTCCAATGATGCCAATGATTCGACAAGAACCCGTCCGCGAGCGTTTGTGGTTGGCGACTGCCACTCTGTTGCCCAGGCGTTGAAGTCACCGCCAATAATTGCCGGCGAGTGGGCCATTATATCAGCTGATAAGGCATCTATGCACTCGCTATACTCGTCAAGAGTCCAGCTTGGTGGCAGATAGCAGCTATATATCCAGATGCCTCTCACCTTCGATCTCACATATCCCAGTGCCTGTTTTTTGCCTTCAAGAAAAAGTGCAGGTTGGCCACACGCCCAAATCACGGCTTTTGAGGCCGTGTGTGTGCGTGTGTGTGCGAGTGTGATCGTGTTGGGCATGGGCTTATAATGATAGTCGGAGAGAGAGAGAGAGAGAGAGAGAGTTTGTGGCACATTCGTTGGCCTATAATTAGACGAATGCACAATGTTTGGCCTTCATACATATGTACATAAAGTAAGGCTCAGGCTGGATGCTGAGGATGCTGTGTGAGGGGGGATTGTGGAAATGTCCTTTTGCACTCACCTTGCACTTCTCCTCGTCCCAGCGAAATTTACAGTTGTCTCGATGATTGCACTTCAGATCCTTGTCTATGCAGGTTGCATCCTCGCAATCGTATTCGTCGGCAGTGCAGGCTGTGGGCACAAAAAGACTCAGTGTTAAAACTTGCAGCAGACATCAAAACTATAACTCGAAAATGATAAATAAACAGGGAGATCTAAACACTAAATAAAATAAAATACAATAAAAAACAATAAAAATGGCAATCGACGTTGGGAGCCAGAAAACAAATATATATAATCTCGAACATAAATCGTCCTCGAGCAACAATAATTGCAATGCCTCGACAGTGACAGCTAAAAGTACAACCACAGAGGGGATGTGTGTGTATCTTAGTCTGTGCCTTTGTCTGGAGTCTGGCCCTACTTCTTCTTGGGCTGGTTGGCAATTTTGGCCAACTATAAAGTGCCACAACGTTGGGCAGAAGCTAACAATGCGCAAGGAACAAAGGACAATCGTAGAATGACAAAAGAGTGCTTAGCCTTTGGCAACAGGCGGCAATCACGCAAAACTGGTCTACAGACAAACCGACAAACCGACAAACGGACTAACGGACAAACAGTTAGACGCTTAGATGCTATCGGATAGCCAAAGCCAAACCAGATACATAGTTGGTTAGACAACGGCCATAGACAGTTGTTGAGACAACGACTACGACAACAAGAAAAACAACAACAACAACAACTGCCACGACGGAGATGTTTGATGCCGCCGTAGGCCACGTCCAAATGGCCAACAGTGAATAAGCCAAAAAGGCAGCTGAAAAAGCCGTCACCAAACAAGACAGAAAGTTCACATTTGGCACGTCGAAGATTTCATACCCTTTCCGTGTATTTAATATTCGACTGATCGTTCCTATGCCAGTCTGGGTCCTATAGTAGTCTGGGTTTTCAAAAATAAAATAAACAACGAGTTTGGTTGCAATATTAAAAATAACAACGCATATTTTCATACTAAAACTAAATGTTTGACTGATCGTTCCAATAAAAGCTATATGATATAGTCTGAGTTTTGAACAAATTTTTCAGAAAATATGCAAATAATGCCAAACATACAATCTGTGAGTTTGGGTGAGATATTTAAAAATATCAACACAGATTTTCTTACTGAAACTTAACTTTTGACAGAGTAATTAAGTTTAAGTAAAATCTTATGAGAATCTATAAGATATTGTCGAATATACGACATGGTTACGACATCATTAAGTTTCACCAAATGAAGTAATTAAACTTAAGTAAAATCTTATTAGAATGTATAAGATATTGTCCAATATACGACATGTTTACGACATCATTAAGTTTCCCCAAATGAAGTAGCTTCAAGAATATATACTATATACCATATATACGCCTCGATTATTGCGTTACATGTGTCTGGACAAATCTATAGGATCCTCTGCAAGAGTATTTAAAAACCGACCGTCTCCGTTGGTTCCGTTTCTGCCTCACTGTGCACTGTGGACTGTGTTTTGTGTGGCGAGTTGGGATTGCGCAAGCTTAGCACAGGATTTTCTCTGGTTTTGGCCCTTGCGCATTGTCCTTTGCCTTGTCGTTGTCCTTGTCCTGCCGTTGCTACTGCTGCCTTTGAGAAGTTCGCGTAACGCACGTGCGGCAAATTTGAAGGATTTGCCACAACTGCCAACTTTTCAAATACTCTTTCACTGGGTACAATAAATTTACCAATGATTGTTGAAGGCAACTATGCAAACGTATATCATATAAATGTTTGCTTATTTATAAACAGGTTGATAATAACTAGAAGTTATGACAATGAATCTTCGATTTTTATTTACAATTCCAGCTGATTCGAAAATTAAGTTGTCATATGAACAACTATCTGGAAACTGCACGTTAATAGTCATATTCTGATCAAGTTGTAGCAATATCCACTTCTCCAATATCTGTTCAAGACTCATACTATTTTACTTATGCCAGTTCTAGTCAAGATCGCACTAGGAATTGAATTAGGATCGTTCAAAAAATTGTTTTGAGATAAAATTAAAAAAAAATAGTATTAGGAGATAATATTCAAATTAAGCTCAGGAGACGAAAGTTTAGCTAAAATTGGACAACTTTAACTTATATCAGTCACTAATTAAATCAAGTTCAAGTCATCTGCAAGGGTATTTATTAGTTGGCGTGATAAAGTCAGTTATTTCAGCTTATCTCTTTTGTTTTTGTTTTGTTTTCTCTTTTTTATGTTGTTTTTTATTTGGCAAACCACAGACGATGTCATCATAAATATTGTCTGTGCTGATTTTGATGCTGGAAGTTTGAAGTTGCAAATTGTTAGCAGTTTGAATTGTAGAACTTACATCCCGATCCACGGTCCCGGAACGCTGTGAATAGAATGGCGAATGTTGAGTTAATCGCACTTTGTTCGGCGTAAAATCGCATGTGGAGAATATTCGATTCCGCCGTAATGCTCTCGCCCGCCGAGCCGCAAAAGTTTTTCACTCTGCAAAAGAAAAAGGGGAAAAATGGGTAAATGAATAAGATACAATGAAAGAGACTGAGACAGAGTATAGAAATGCTATTTAATTTGGACTGGCAGCTTTGGGACTGACTTGAAGCAAATATATGTGCTTCAATTGAATATTTTGATGCGGAATAAACTAAGATTCATTTTTATTATTATTACTGATATTGTTTGTCTGGCTTATTTTTTTTTTGTCAAAAAAACTTTTCTTTTATTTTCTTGGTATTTGTAATGATCTAATTGAACCAATTTATGACTATTAAATCTAAACAATTGATACAAAGTTTGCTTGCTAAAATTGCTTGACTACAATATACTCTACACGAAGCATCGAATATATAAACTTCTTAGTTGAAAGCTAAATTAAAACAAAATGCATGACATAAATTATCGTGCAGGAATAGGAAAATACGATTGACAATATTTAAAATTATTTTAGATTGAATATATTTATTAATTTACTTTTTCCTAGCGCGTAAACATTATTTCAATATACGAAGAAGATAAAAAAAGAAGAGAAAGAACAAGTGGGCGCGGCTACAGTCGAGTTTGCTCGACTGTAGGATACCCTGTGCCAGTCTTCATAAAATAGAATATTGGTTGGGAGCATCTCATATACATATTCTGTCAGTTTGGTTCAGTTATCTCAAACAACAAAGAAGTTTTTCATACTAATACTTGATTTTCGACTGATCGCTCCTATGGCAGCTATATGATATAGTGGTCCGATCCAAATTTAAAAACAAAATTGATCTGCGTCCGGTATCCAGCAACCTACATACCAAATTTGAAGTCTCTAGATATTATAGTTTCTGAGATCGGCTGTCTCAAACAGACGGACGGACAGACAGACAGACGGACGGACAGACGGACATGGCTCAATCGTCTCGGCTGTTGATGCTGATCCAGAATATATATACTTTAGGGGTCGGAGATGCTTCCTTCTCCCTGTTACATACATCACACAAATCTAATATACCCTTTTTGACCATTTTCAATGGGCACAGGCTTTAAAAAGAAACGTATCAATCAATTATTTTGTAGTATTTAACATTTATTTAATCTTGTTTAATTAAGATAAATCCCAAGATACTAAACAAAACCACATCGATAATTTAGTATTTTTTGTCAAGAATCATAAATTTCAATTATTTAATTAAAATTGTTTGTAGGATATGTATTTAGTCGTTCATCTAGGTGGCTTGAGCGCAGCTTAAAGTGCTGGATTGAATGGATGTGTTGGCCAGCGAACACGTGTACTAAACTGTGGCAGAAATTTGAATGGGAATTGAACGGACACTTGAGGGCGACACCTCTGGCTCTAACTGCGGCAATGGATATGTAAATGGCAACGGTAATGGCCATGGCAATGGAAATGGCCAGGGCAATGTCAATGGCTGCTAGCAGCAGCAGCAAATCAATGAGCCTGGCTGGCTGGCTGGACAGACAGAGAAGCCACGGCTATGTTGCATAGAAAGAACAGTCAATCACTTTGAGTGCTGCTGTCATTGACGTCGCCGTCGCCGTCGCCGTCGTCGTCGTCGTTATTCCAATCAGTGGGGAGCACACAAAAGCCAAATGCCGCAGCCCGAGAGCAGGCCTCGAATCGAGGCCGTAATGTTCAAGTAGGTGAAGGGAGTGAATCGAGCAACAAGTGGAAATTTGTTGAATGGCATCGTATCGTTATTGGGCAGAAGGGAGGCAATTCAAATAGCAGGGAGTGTTGCGATATGCATGAATCGTGGATGAAACGGGACACGGGCGTCCTCTGTGTCCTGTGGGCTGTGAGGGTTATGTCTCTCGGCTTGGGTTCAGGTTCGGGTTCGGGTTTGGTTTTGGGTTCCGTTTGCTGGCACAAAACAATTCAAGTCGGAGAGTCAAAGGCGCCGCCACAACTTCCGTTGGCATACAATTTACTTTGGCTGGTAATAAATTGAAAATTTGCTTTACATGCTTTGATCTTTATAGCGTTACATCGCTTTTTGCCTGACTTCACATTGTGGTGCATTCGTGAAGCGGAAATTGGTTTGCTGTACGACATTGCGTATACGCCACCGACAACACCAGCCTCTATCTCAGCCCCTGTCTCAGCCCCTGTCTCAGTCCCTGTCTCAGTCTCAGTCTCAATCTCAGTGTCAGTTAAATTCTTACCTTTTTGGCATAACTGTTTGCTCTGGGAATATATCCAGAAAGTTCGTGTCGCAGTCATTCGGTTTGCTCAGATGAAAGTCCAGGAATTTCAAAAAAATCTACAAAATATATTATGTTATTAGAGACTTATTTGCTCTCCCCCAATCAGTTTGCTCACCTTCCAATTGTCTTTGACTTGTATGCGCCAAATGCAGTCGAGGGCAATCTTGTCGCGTATCACCTGCTCCCTAATTTCAGTCGGGACATCCGTCGAGTTGATGAAGCCCTCGTAGCCATCCTTTTCAATTGTACAGTTGAGATCCGTGCTGGGCGCCTCCCGATTGCGATCCAGAAACTCGTAAACGGCACTAAAGCCCGTATACTCGATTGTGTCGTCCGAATGGAAATGCAGCCACAGATACCGTTCCTTCGAGGTGATTTCCGGTGGGAAATTCGTGCCGCAGAATTTACCAATTTGCGTTGAGAATCCATATTGTCCGTCGCGTATCTAGAAAAGCGAAACCAAGCGAACCAAGAGCCGAATCAAAACCACATGCCATTTAGAAAAGGAAGTTATCAAATGATTAACTGGGCAAAAACCAGCGACAGCATCGATTTACGAGCATGTGGGGAATACTCTCGTTTTATCTACCCGCGAGGAATGTCACAAAAGTAAAGCAATTGTGAAAATTTAAAAATAATTAAAATAATAATCATAATATTTTATTTTTAGTATTTATTCAATGGCATCCTTAATTCACTTTTAAATATTCACTCATTCAACTATTTTGAACATATTTTAAAGAAAATCGCATACATTTATAGCCTAAGCAACTTCCATAAAATCTGTTAAACCCTTTCTTTTTGAATGGTCTAAAATACTAATAACTTACAGATTTGGGGCAAAGCTACTTTAGAAATTTGTCCTTTACTTTAAATTCGCTCAGTGTTTTTTCTTGTTATGATGTCATTCGATTTTTTTATGCTAGCAAAATAAGTAAGTTATTTAATATAATTTTTTTAATTATTATGATTTTTTTAGAGTTTTTAAGCTTGCAAAAGAAGTAAGTTATTTAAAATTTTTAATGTTAATTTGAATGACTTTAACAGATTTTTTTAAGCTTGCGAAATAATTAAGTTAATAAAGAATAAATAATGCTGTTAATTAGCAGGTATTTAAAAAGAAGATAGAACTTGAGCATATTTCGTTGTGGCTTAGATAAAATTGTTAGGTGCAGTTCGTTGTTGAGGCTTTTGGGTAAGTTTTGCGTTGAACCTCGTGATGTTCTTGGTTTGGCAACGAAGTCGCCTTCCGGTTGTTGCATGTTGCGCATACGACATGTGGGCGTTGGCAGCAATGGCAACGACGATGGCAACGACGATGGCAGACAACGCGGCCAAACTGACCATTGCCAATTTTCAATTAAAAGTTGGGGCGTCGTGCAAAAATTGCCATGCAAATAGTACGTTGAAAAATGCCAAAGGCTTCTCTATGTACTTTGTTAGTATAAAGGAAACAATTTGAAAAGTTTTCGCAACGCAAACGGGGCAAGTTTTTGTTTAGATCTTGTCGGTGTTTCTTTGCTCTTGCTTTTGCTTTAGACCAGCAACAAAGTTGAGCTTTACGTTGTGTCTCTTTTTGAAAGTAAAAGCATTTTGTTGTTGCCACTACTCGTAGCTATAATGTTATTGTTGTCGTTTCTGTTCTGTTCGGTTGTTGCCACATTGCAGCACTTACTTACTTCAAGAAAATCAAATTTGCACTCCTCCTTGGCCTCAATGTTAAACGAGTTGCGAAAGTCCAGCCGTATGATTTGACCCTTTGGCGCTGTAATTAACAACAAACAGGTATCACAAGAAGATTCAGCAAAGCAATATTATGAATAACGAGTTAAATTTGCTTATTCTAGTTGGACACCAATCGGCTTAAGGCTTACATCCTAAGGCTAACGACTGATTTTACTTACTCACTTACTTAATTCAATTTGGTTGAATTCAACTATAATTGCTTATAATTATATACAAGAAATATATATAGTGTTTATAGGACTTAAATAGTTTCAACATACTTACTCCCTAATTCAATTAAATTGGGTTGAGTACGAGTGCAACTATTATTGCTTATAATTAAATTCAAGAAATGTATATCGTGTTAATTGGACTCAATGTGTTTTCATTTCAACTACAACAGTTATTTGTATTTTACATACCATATATTTTACGTCAAAATATCTGTTAGTTAGTTAATTAAGACCTTAACGCGAAATTGTAAATAACTTTTAATAGGATGCAAAAAAAAGAATTATATTTTTGTTGTGTCATGTTTGTATTTAGTGTCAAAGACACCTTGAAGCAACGCAAAGGGCTCGACTGAGTAATTATCGGGACTTGAAAAATGCTTTGAGTGAACCAAAGCCGTTACTCAACAAAGAAGCCAACTGAAAAATTGAAAAACTAATTGTAATTTCAAAAGGATCCTAGAAAGCAAGCTGCGTTATTGTTTCGATGCGCAAAGGGAACTATTGACAAATATTTCTTTGGGTTTCTCAGTCATGGAAAGCAAAATACCAAACAGGCTGAGAGAAAAAAAGAAAGAAACAGATAGAGAAAGGGATAGAGATAGAGATAGACAGAGGCGTCTGATTAACAACAGCTCAGGCTGAAACTCGAACTGGCGCCGTATTTGTGTGTCCAAATGAATGCAACTGGGGACTCATTCAGTGGACGCATAAAAGAAAACACCAAGATGCTGAAAGCAGCACAAGGGATAAGGAAGAGAGAGGAGGAGGAGATGGAGGAGATGGAGGTGTGGGCGGGCAGATAAACGCATGATAGCAACTGGATCCTTGGCATGAATCAATGGGCTGACGCGTGGCACTTGAAAAAAGTCGAAGGAAAAGAAAAGCCGCCCACACTCACACATTCATACGCATTCCCATATTCGTACGCACTGTGGAGCCTTTGTGGCCAGACGTGGCATAACAGGGACCCTCAGGTACCAGGACAATACAGGACAGGACAGGACAGGCCTTGGGACCGTCCAACCACGACGAGTACAAGTATACATAACATAATGGAGATGTAATGAAAGAGTAAATCAGAGACATATGTATTCGTAAGCAAACAAAATGCTATGTTTGAGCTGAGCCCTGAATGTAAATGTGAATGTGAATGTGAATGGGGATTTTCAGTTTGATTGGCCTTGACAACAGAAGACGAAAACCAAAGGGAAAGCTAGAAAGAGAGAGGGAGAAGAGAGTATACTGAACTGGGAACAGCAGTTGAGCACAATTTTTGAATAGAATTTCCTGCTCAAACATTACACAAATTGCACACTGAGTGCAGATACGAGTTACTAACCACAGGGCAGAACTTTTGCCATGGCAATTGATATCCCAGACGGATTGCGATATAAAATCGCTGTGATTACACCCTGAGACTCATCTCAGTTGGATCTGGAAATAGGAGCCACCTGATGACTCATGAACTTGAAGTTTAAAAAATGGCAGGAAACCGTAACTTCATCCATTTCTAATTTCATTAATTTCTAGTAGTTTCAAGATTTAAATAAATAAAATCTGAGCTCCCAAAAAACAGTCAACGGTTATTTACATATCTGTCTGCTCACGTTTAAACAGACAATATTTCAGTTTCTTTTTTTCGAACACTTATTTTTGGTGCGTTTGGGTTAACAATCAACAACACAAAAGTGTCTGAGTTGAAACAACTTCTAAAGACACTTTGAAAAATATGGTCTTTCTTTTAGAAATCGAAAAGTAGAATACGAAAGTGTTGAATTTTTAATTAATGAATTCTGCAATTTTTAATTTTTGTTGTAATTTTTAAATCACAATTAATAACTGAAATTATTTCTTTGCTTTTTTTTTAGTAAGCGGCCATTTTTATGGCAATAAAAAAATTGTAGATTAAAAGTTGTTCTTTCAAAAAATGCTCAAGGAAAACAGGTTGAGAAAAATGATTTTAAAAAAGTGTTTGAGAAAAAAACAGGTTGAGAAAAAAGATTTGAAAAAAGTGTTTTTGCTTGGGCAAAAAAATAGAAAAGGTACTTCAAATGAGAAGTTACTTTAAAAATAATAAAATTTGTGAGACAAGATACAAAAATTGATAATAAGATATAAAGATATTTTTCGATGATGGCCAATTAACATTAATTAGACCAAAAACTAAGCCGATTTGCCTGAGGAATGCCCTTGATTTAAATTCTTAATTGATTAAAAAATAATAACAACTAATTTATTCACTTATTGCATAATTTTCTTGTTGTTATTTTTAATATTGGTGGGAAAAGACAAGCTTATGTTAATTATAAAAAGTATTTGTAATTAGAAATCGAGATTAATGGCTGAACAGCATGAAATCCGTGTACAAACAAAACTGAAAAGTTGAGGGCGGACTTTAAGAGGGAGAACAAGGAAAAATAAGAGTGTGAGAGAGAGAGAGAGAGGGAAAATGATAAATACACACAAACATAAGCTTAAATAATACTAATGCAGCCGCTTAACGTTTTGAGCTCAGACATGAGGCCAAAGGACGCTGAGGCAGCAATCAGGAGGCATGTGGCAACAATCGGGAGTAGGGAGTCGGGGGACGGGGGACAGAGGATGGAGGATGAGAGTGGCAACAGCCAACAGGCTGCTACTGCTGGCAATGTATGACCCGGTCTATCGCCTAACGGCACATATTGATATGCAAATAAGCCTGTCACTCTCCCAATGGCAGTCAGAGTCTGCTCAGCTCAGCTCTGCTCTGTCTATATATCTAACTGTCTGTCTAAGCAAACGCAGGCATGTAAGCTTAACACAAAGAGACAGAGAGAGAGGTACTTCCTGCTGAGATGCAGATACAGATACAGATACAGTTGCAGATACAGATACAGAATGTAGCCGCTGATGCGTGCCAATGGAAAGTCAATCATTTCATTCGCTTAGGTTTTATCCTGGCAGCAAACGTTGCGTTGCTTCGCATTTTGTCTTAACTGACAAATGATTTTGCCCCCGTTAACAGATAAGCAACGAGGCCAAAATCCACTGAAGCGAAAATCAGCGCAAATATGACGGCATGTATCCTCTGACTCCAACTCCATCTCCAACTCCATTTCCATCTCAATTCAAAACTCAAACTCAAATCTATACATACTATATATGTTCATATATATGCAATCGCAGTCCCAGTGGCAATCCTAATTCCATTTGGAGGCCATCAGAGAAACACGCTAACGCTTTTAATAGGGCACGATTTTGTCAGCCAGCGGCAGCGAGGCAACCCTCATTCTAAACTGAACAATTGACTGAGTGACTTACTGACTGACTGACTGACTGAATGACTGACTGACTGACTGACTGAATGACTCAGTGTCAGTGGCTGCTGAAATGTCAACACAACGCGCTTCTTGAGTAGGACTTGCAATTATTTGCAGTAAGTTGCGCCGGCAGCAAAGTGCTTGCCATATAATCTTTTACGAGACCTGATTGCATTCACTCGCTCAAACACACTCAATCACTCACTCACTCACTCACACACTCACTCATACCCCATGAAGCTAGCTCTTGATGTGGTTTTGTGGCGCTTTCAAATTTCATAATGATTCTGCCCGTTGGCTAAATTCATCGGATTTTTATTAGCTGTTATCAATATTGAATAAAAAAGTAGATGTAGCCTTTCAAATTATTCACAGTGCATTCACAATCGATTTTTTCATTTATTTTTATATTCATTCAGTCATTTTTTTATCAACCAAAACTCATTTCTGATTAGTTTCAATTTTCTAAAAGCCGCGGCAGAAATCACAATTCCCATACAAGATCTTAATAACATGGACTCACTCATTAATTTCCGTATTAAATAAGAATCCATTTTTTAAATATTTTTTCAAAATAGTTTCGATAATAGATAATTTATAGAAGTTCAGAAGGAGTTTACTAAATGTTGAAGTTTGAGAAAAAGTTAAGAGAAGCCAAAGCTAAAAAGCTTAAAATCCGATAACTTGATTCAAAAAATTATTTGACCGAAAAGCAATGAATGTGGATTAAAAATGCCAGTTTTATAAAGAATTTTAAAACTTTACATTAAAAAAAAAACGGATAAAAAAAATATTTTACTTTAAAATTAATAAAATTTGAGAAATGACTAAGATCGATTATTCTATTCATCTCTATATGAACAAGCACTTAATTTCTGATATATTCCTATGTAGATTTGATGTTATGTATTTTCCTGTGCTCATTCAAAATGGTCAAAAAGGGTATATTAGATTTGTGTGATGTATGTAACAGGCAGAAGGAAGCATCTCCGACCATTTAAAGTACATATATTCTTGGTCAGCGTCAACCGCCGAGTCGATTGGGCCATGTCCGTCCGTATGTCTGTCTGTCTGTCTGTCTGTCTGTCCGCCTGTCCGTCCGTCTGTTTGAGACAACCGATCTCAGAGACCATAGAAGCTAGAGACCTCAAACCTGGTATGTAGATTCCCGGATACCGGACGCAAATCAAGTTTTTTTTTTAAATTTGGATCAGACCACTATATCATATAGCTGTTATAGGAGCGATCGGTCGAAAATCAAGTCTTGGAATGAAAAACTTTTTTGTTGTTTGAGATATCTAAACCAATCTGAGAGAATATGCATATGGGATGACCCCATACATCCTGACCAAATTTGATTGAAATTGGACTACTTTATCATACAGCAAATTCGAGCAGCGTTAAATATCTATGTTTCATATGCTTGCAAACATATTACTAATTCTATTATAACCAATATTATATTTTATGGAGACTGGCACAGGGTATCTTACAGTCTAGCAAACTCGACTGCAGCCTCTTCCACTTTAAATGTGAACACATGTAGAGTGGACTCATGAGTGGATCTTGACTCACCTGTTATTACCCTGGTGCAGTTAATGTTCTTGGGATACAGATTGGGATACTCGGGGCTGTACAGCTCGTTCTTGGTGGGATCTCCCTGCTCAAAGAGTCGACATCGATCCACTTGATCCGCCTCCGTCTCCCGCTCAAAGCGACTTGCTCTCGGCGGTCTCGACAGGGTCAAGGCGTGCTCCTGATCCTGATCATTATTACTAGGGATTGTGGGCGTGGCCAATGCTGTTCTATAGCTGGAAGTGGTGCTGGCAGTGTCAGCCTCCAGTTGGTGGTTAGCTTCTTGACTTGTTGTTGGTATTGTCTGTGGTTGTTGTTGTTGCTGTGGTTGTGTCCATTCCAGTTGGTTGGACTCGTTGGTTGTGGCAGCAGCTGAAAACAGAGCAGTAAAGGAAGGATTAGACTTTTAATGTTGCTGCTGTTGTTGTTGTTATTGTGGATCGCTGTAAACGTCAGCATGATTTACCAATGCACACACACACACACACACAGACACACAACCTCGCTAACAACACGCATATTTCCATGAAATTTATTATCATAATAATAATCATGAGCATTAAAATTTATGCGAGAGTCGCGTTGCTTTTTAGTCATGCGCATAACTTTTGCTGCAACAGCAAAATAAAAAAAAACATTTAAAAAAAAGTAAAAAATGTAAAAAAAGTAAAAAAAAAGATCCGGAAACGGTGCCTTTGCGGCAACTGCAAACTTTACGCACTTGTTACGCTAACGTAAACAGAAATCTCCAGCGTCAAATCCAACTTCAACTCCTGCTCCTTCTCCATTTCCATCTCTTTCTTCTCCCCCTTTAGCAGCATTCATGCAACACCGAAATGTAGGCAATGCAAATTTTTAAAGCATAAACTCTTTGAATCGCACCCGCACTCACACTGCACTATGGGGCGAAATCCTAAAAATCGAATTTTTAGTCATTTTATCAAAGTATTAATATTACTATTTTTTTTGTGTTAACATCTTAAGAAAACTTCAAACTGTAAAGTTCAGTACCAAAAATGTTATTTAACAGACCAATGTTAAACCTAACTGCTGTTAAAGTCAGCTGTTGCATCCGAAAAGCACGAGCATTTACATTGCAACATTTTTGCAGCCTATTTTCAAATTAATATTTCTCAAAGGCTAATCATTTTTTTAATAAAATTTAAAATGAATACCAATTATACGGGTTTGTACTATGTGTTGGTTGTACTAATATTTTGTATTTGTGCGTGTTCTATTAACATTTTGTAAAATTAGATAATGCTTTGAAAGCTAATTTCTTGGCATGAAATATCAACTTTTCGGAAGAATTTAGCAAAGATGCTTAACGAGGCTTAGCGAACGTCCACATGTATGTCGTAGACCCATTCATTATTATCTAAATGCAATTTGTATCTATGTGAACAATTTGCCATAATCTGCACAAATTAGTTTTTTAGGACGTAACCTCACCATTTTTAAATGCTGATTTGCTCGCTTGAGGTATTTTGAGGTTTTTGACCAGTTTTTGCGGTATTTATTATTAAATCGAAAACTACTTCGGATATTTGGATGCGGTATTTTTTCTAGTGTTATGTATACCCATAGAAATTTTTTTGGAAAAGTAGGCGTGTCAAAATCCCCGCCCCAAATTTTTTTTTTTTCTTTATGCTCACAATATAAATAAGGGCACACAACTTTTTTTTTGCCTAACAAGTACTTTTTTTCTTTATTGCTTATAATAAACAAGGTCATAGCTTGTAATTTGGAACAAAAATTATGAGCTTACTTGTTACCGATAGAAAAAAAAAAGCATTAAAATTAAAAATAAATTAAGCCCTCATAGACAGCTGTGAGCATTAAAAAAAAAAATGGGAGGAGGGGGTGGTGACACGCCCACGTTTCCAAAATACTTCTAGTAGTATGTATAGCTCTAGACTGTCATCGTTATTTTACGAATCGACGACGTCACAATTTCAGAATCAATCAAAATAAAAGCCCGCAAAAATATTTATTTTTCTAATATCTCATTTATAAAAACTTAAAGAAAAATAAATTCAAGGCAATTTCTTCTATTCTTTTAATTATAAATAAATGTTTCGCAGGTCTTCTTTATTATGCTTGGCTTACAAAACATAGGTTTAAAAATTTAGAAAATTAATAAATTAAAGAAACAGGTTTGCATTTAATGTATTTTATCTTATAAGCTTAATGAGGGACAAGTTTTTGGGCACGAAAGTTTTGTTCTACGGTTCGTCTACTGCCCATACCAATATTCCAATCAAGTCTGCTACTTCGTTTGAAGAGGTTTGTACGAAAAACTAGACGAAAAACTGACCCAAAGTTCATCAGTCGTCAATTCGACTACGCGAAAAATGAAAAAAATCAAAATAAAATATGTACTTACAGGCATCGTATGAAAACGACCTACTGTACACAACAACAGCATCTAGTGCTGTGCAAAAAATCAGCAAAAAAAAATTGAAGGCAAAAGTGTAAATCGGGAAAATGTGATAAAAAACAGGTGAAACTGCCCGAACGGCAAGCGAACAAATCAACATTTAAAAATTGTGAGGTTAGGTCCCAAAAAATTAAATTTTACGAAATGTGGGTAAAAGTGGCTTTTTTAAAAACAATACTTTCGCAGAGAATTGAATACTCTACAACACACAATATATTTCCACAATGGACTCATCTGGACTCACTTTAAATACCTTTTGAAAGTGAGACTTAATGATAAATTTTCATTTGTTAGACAAATCACACTTTTACATTATTAAGGGGACAGCATGAGTGAAATCTTCATTTATCACTTACAAACACATAATAAAAACCACACTAATTCGAACTAATAGCAAAAATTTCACTCTCATTGTTTAATTTTTCATTTTTGACACTTTCAAATTGCGAACAAAACTTTTTAATTTAAATGCGCGTGGCTTGCAATTGCATCGGCTGAGATTATCAGCTGATATCTTCGTAGTAGCGCCATTTATTGGAATTTTTGGTACTCAGCATTGAAGAACAATCTTTTTAAATATTTTAGCTTGTCAACTTTCAGAAATTATGTTTTGGGCTCACAAACTGGTCAAATTTCCCATAGTGCACTGCACTCGCATGAGTATGAGTATGAGTATATTTGAACTGCCGGGCTAGCAACAATGAGTGCAGCTGCAACGTAACTGTAACTGCATCTAAATAACAATCGTTAAGCCCAAGTTAAGTGGCCCAATGTACACAGACACACACACACACACACATACTCGTACACTTATTGTGTTTGTGTCCCGAGCACTTTTTGCAGGGCATTGCCTTGGCTTGAAGCCTGCAAATGCCTGCTGGCCTGGGTTTAAGCGGCTTTTAGTCCCCCTCTAAATGTACAAATTCAATTCTAACATTTCAAATTTTGCATAATGAGTCAGTATAATGAACTAGTAAATATGGTTTATGGAGTTGGTTTAATTCCAAATTCGAAAATACCAAATTAAAACAATTTTATTAAAATTATAATATTCTTGAACGATTAATGATGATACAAACGTAAATTTATACTACAATTTAGAATAAAAAAAATCAATAAATAAATTTATAGGTACAAAAAGCAGGGATTAAAGCCCTAACCGAAACCGTAACCTTTAAAACCGATTGAAATTTAAAACCGTAACTGAAACCGTAACCGAAAAAAAAATTTTTCATTTGCCCGAAACCTTAAAACCGAAACTCTGTAAGCCGAAATAACCGTTTAGTAACCGTTTCATTTATAAGGGTTTTCATACACCCAAAAAAAATTATTATTCATTTTTGATTTTGATTTTTTGTTTAAATTTTTTTATGTTTAATTTTTATTTGTGATGTTCATGATCGAATTTTCATAGCACTGAATAAGCGCAAGTAAAAAAATTTGTTAAATGAAATATTTAAATTGTTAAAGTGTAACTAAGCTACATCAAACTGAAGAATATGTGTAAGAAATGTGTTAATGAAACATTAAAAAGGAATGCCTTTTTAATTATTATTACATATTAAATTATCAATCTAATTATATTTTTGGAAAAACAATTTTTTTTGTGAAACGAAACCATATCGGTTCGTTACGAAACCGTTATTCAAAGATTTTGCGTAACCGATAACCGAAAACCTAAATGCGAATATAACCAAAACCGTAACTGAACCCGATATTCGTTTCGGTTTTAATCCCAGATAAAAAGTAAATGCAGTAAAAATAAATATGATTTGTAATAAGTACAAATCGACCCATTATCACGAAAGTATCTTATGTAATTTCTTTAATTCACTTTCTGTGCTATGTATAAAAAAGTAAATACAACTGTGGTTCCGCCAAACATTCAGCTCAAATTTAAATAAAAAACTTCATGTTTAATTGAATGTGAAAAAAGAAAATTTTTTTTATTAATGTGTGTGGTTTTTAGTTTTTAATTTTTAGACCATTTGATAATAATTAAAATGTATGGTATTTCACAATGAATTTTATCTCAAAATCCATACCACATTCAATATGTGTATGAGTATTTTCAGGCATGTTCCATAAATCTTTGGAGAATCTGAATAGAATTGCATTTGAAAAGAACCGTTCAAAATGTCGGTGTTCCTCAAAATATCTGAGACTCTTTTTTTATATGAATCGACTGCAAATAATTATTTTCAATTCTAAAAAATGTATTAAAATTCTTTGAGTTTTGAATGATTCACTAATTCATTCAAAGCTTATTTTAATTTTGTTTATTTAAGCAAAACATTAATTTAACAATAATATATATTTCCACTAGGCGTCGAAGGCCATAGCAGCTTGTTCGCCACAAGTTATATTAGGCATAATATTTTATATTGTATTTAATAATAATAAATAAATAAAAAAAATATTTCCGCTAGAGATTCGTAAATACTGAGATTATAAATCACCAATCATTCAGGCCTGAATAATGAAGAACTTCATAAATTTTTATTTTGATTGCTTAGATATGTTCTTTTTGGCTAAGGATTTGATAATGCATAACAGCCAAAAAAAACATTTACATTTATGTACATATATGTGTTTGTATTTAGCTGCGTGGGCGTATCTGCATCCTCCCTCCTTAGGGCCATGTCCTTTATGGCCTGTGTAACGGCTTCTTCATGATGCTGGCAAGTGTAACATGCATTTGCACAAAGTTTGAATTACCTTAGTAGACGTTTTATGGAGCGTAGGGTATAAAAGTACAGAGAGAGTACTAACAGCTAGCCCTCCCACTCATTTTGTGTGTGTGTGTGTGTGTCTGTGTGTATGGCTGTGTGTGAAAGTGTTTGCGTCGCATTATATGGCTGCTAGTGCCTAATGATGTAGCAACCAATTTAATAAACATATTAAGTGTTGATGTTTTTGTGATCGCAGTGACTCCTGCCTCCATTCAATGTGAACGCAGTTCATTCACTCTTCTTTTTGCTGTTCTTCTTGTAGTTGTTGTTGTTGTTGTTGCTGCTGTTTCTCTCCTCGTTATTGCTGTTGTTGCTGTTTGCTGCCAATGTCCGTAAGTATGCTACGTTTTACAGCTGTTATGCCACATGTGGCAACTACGGGAAAAGTACTCGCATTTCTATGCATCAACTTTCTATATATTAGTGCGTGAACATATATCTTTATGTGTGTGTGTTTCGTGTTTACTTCCGTTCGTTTGTCGACTTTGTCCGACAATTTGAGTTAACAACTAAACTAAGCACAAATTAATTTCAATAACACCGTTTAATACACTTTCTTGTTGCAGGTTTAATCGTAAAATATTGCTGAAAACTTGAACTAAATGCATTAATTAACACATGTCTCATTGAAATGCTTGTTTAGGACTGAATAAAACACATTAAAAATGTGTATATACATTTATTTATTTTTTATTAAATAGTAGTAAATAATTTAGTCACTAAAGTTGCCACTTAGCTCCATACCTTAAGTCGATTTAAGGCTTGTAAAGCTGATAAACATAAGTTAAAAATTCTATATTCTATAAATATCTTACAAATAAATTGTATGTAAGAATTGTAAGTAATTGTAAGTACACATTTAATATCAAAATATCACTTCAATATTTATCACACTCTTAAGCTTGCGATAAAAAAGAACAGGATTCAAATTTCAAACTGAGAAATCAGAGAAACATTCATAAATAAGTAATAAGAAGGGTTAAAGCATCATCTATGTTTATTGGAAATTAAATGCACATTGGCCAATAATCTTTAATGATTTAGTTTGTCGTCCTGTAGATTTTAATTAATATGGGTTAATACATGACCCAACCGCATTCGTTGTTTGACCCGAAAATACTTGTCTTTATCACAACTTGTAAATGTGGAGCTTAACACAGTGGGACACAACTTTTAATTACTGAAAACACAGCAGCGAATTCAACACTCCCCTTCTCAACATCTTTTGCCTAGAAAATTGACAGCATACTATTCTTGCGGATGTGAACATCTGATTTCTAAAGTCTACAAGTTTCATCAACCCATTGAATGAGTTTCGAGAGTCTACCAGTCTCGTACTCTTATTTTCATTCCACTTTTCTCTCTTTCTCCTTTCGTTTTTCCTCCTGTTGCGTTTAGAGTTCGCACTTTTGCCCAGTTTTGTGCCTTTAATTGCGCTTTTAAGTGTGAGCCTGGCAACTCTGGCACTTTATTGAATTACCTGCAAAAGGGGGAAGTGGCAAATGGCAATCGCGACCTGCAAAGCCCATTTGCCACTATGTCACAAGGGAGCAAATAAGATGGAATGATGGAGAGCTTTGTAAATGTGGCCGGAATCGAAGCTTTGTGACCGACTGGGTCGCATAATTGTAAATTTTACAGACACGCAGACATGCTTTCCCTTATCATTCAGTGTAGTGCCCCGCACTACACTCCTCCACTCTCCACTCTGCAGTCTCCACTCTTTCTTCTCCATTTGCCTTATCCCTTCTAACAGAGCAGCTGCGCTTGTTCACACTTTTGTTTTAGTTGTAATACCCTTGTCGATTTCTTTTGCGCCCATAAGTTTAACTTTCAACTTTAGGCATCTATAAGCACACACACACACACACACATACACACACACACATATACACACTCTTTAGTCCACACAGCATTGAGTACTCGGCACTCGCTCAGCTCGCTGTTCATTTATATTCATATTTGCATATGTATGCGCCACTGTGTTTGGCATTTAAGTATCTTTGCCCCCAGCAACGCCCACACCCCCATCCCCATCCCCACCCTCATCCCCACCCCATCCGCACCCCTTGGCATCTCGGCTTGCCATCGTTGTCGTTGTCGTTGTTGCATGTATTTCATTCGCAGCAGTTATTTGCTTTAATACACTCAATAGACTTAACACATTTTGCACGCCTCACTTCATCCGGCGGCAGCGGCAGCGGCAGCGACGGCAGCGGCAACACACGCACCACCAGCACCACCAGCACCGCCGGCATCATCACCGCCACCCACTGTTTCTGTAGTTTTCTGCAATAAATTTTGCATTTTGCTTGCAGCGTCAGAGACACCGACAGACAGCGGGAGGGAAGAATGACAAGGGTTGAAGGAGGGCGACGGAGAGCAGCATTGGCATAGCTTTGCCTCTGGTACATTCCATTTTTGTGTCAGACAGCTACAACTCCTACTTATTTATATACCAGTAGATATGTATGTCTCTCCCTCCCCATCTTCATCCTCTTCTCATCTTCACCCCTTCTGGCCTATGTCTGTGTGTGTGTGTGTGTGTTTGTGTGTGTTTGTGTGTCGTTGTCTCAGCTATGGCCCCATTCGGTTACTGTGACTTGTCTCTGACTCTGCATATTTATAGTTTGTATTGTCTGACTGTCGTCGTCGCCATTATCCGAAATCCAAATCGAAAAACTTATTTGCGGCAAACCGAATATTTTATATTCTTCGATATCACACTTATTTTACCACCAGGGATATCATCTTTAAACGTAATTTCTTTATGACAAACTTTTTGAATTCAAACTACTTGTATTTGAATTCTTTTTTTTGCCATATATATAAATCTGTTCTTTTTCTTCAAGCGAGCTAAGAATATTATGATAAGATTTTTAAAGTTAATATAAATTAATAAATATCTTTAACTAGTGCAAAAATTAAAGACTTACTTATGAATATATTGAAATATCAAGTATGCGTAGCTTTTAACAGGGTATTTAATAGTCGCATTCTTTCCTTTATTTTTAATTTGTATATTTTAAGATTTTCAACTTTTGAAGTTGTATACCAAGTATACCAATATTTAGCATCTACAATGCACAACTAAGTGCTACTCTTTTAAATTCAAAGAAAAATGCATAAATTATAAATATTTTATGGGAGTAATGTGTCTAGAAGTTATTATTATTATGTCCATTGTGTAAATATTAGTATAAGCGAAATAGTATGTATGCATTGAGAATTATTCAATGAACTCCAAAAATGCCAAATAAAACCAATTCATTAATGAAATGATAAAGCAAACACTCAATAGAAAAACGTTAATTAAACTGATGCGCATTTCATATAGTATGAGATTATAATTTGAGTGTATTGTCCCCTAGCAGGAGAAGCCAGAGCATCTGCGATGACAGCAAAGAGGGGAATTCCCCTGAAGTGCAAAGGGCTGTGCATATGCAGCGGAGTCAAAGTAACTGAATAGCAATTGTTATTACATTTTACAGTTTTGCAAGTGAAGGGGAATTGTAAGTGGTAGTTAGTTGGCCCCAATTCAGTTTCCGCTGTCTCCTTCGGCTCTGTATTTAATATTCTCTCATGATTTACTAATTGGTTTCCCCGCTCTGTCACTGCGATGCTATCAGAGTTCGAATTCTCCTTTGAATAAATTAGATGTTAATGCTTACACAACACTTGCTTATATAACACTTGTACATACGAGTACTTAAATAAAGGGGAGACACTCGAAAGCTTCTGAGATTGAAATACTCGTGGCTCAGTGCAAGATTCCACCAATTGATTTCATTGAGAGCACTCGACTAACAAATACTCGTTAATCAGTTCTTAAAGATGTGGGGACAGCTTCCCTACTATTGTGTTCAGAGCTGACATATGGAATAATAAGTATAACATAAGCTTGAGTGAATGGACGAGATGGACTCCTATAAGAGTTGGATCTCAAATTCAATGGATAAATTGTGACTTTGAATTCATCAATGTTACTTTATGTGGATTTTTTATTTGTGATATTTTAAATTTACCTTTGTGAACAGAAGTGAAGTTATTCAGCAATATAACCATACAAAACATTTCGTATACGCCATGGTGTCCAGCAAATTGATTGATTTGTCGATGCCTTGTGATAATTCCCAATTGGCTTTTCAACTAACAGTATTCTTAGTGGATTTGATTGAAGAACAAACTTTTGAAACATAAATCATCGAAATTTCACAATTTTCTATTGATGATTGATAACATGAAAGTATTTTCTTTGAAATGAGTTCGGATTGCCATTCCTGGCTCGCATTCGAGTATGTCTTTGCCATTTTATTGTTTGTTCCATTTCATTTCAGCTTCAAACTTTAAGAATTTAAGGCGCTTATGGTTCCCACTGCATTCATAATTATTTGGATATAATTTTGTTCTATTTATTCGACCAATGACTGTGACTCTAAGGCTTTTTCGAACTTAATTGCTGTCAAATGGAGCCTCTAGTTACAGCTAAACAACATTTCGCCAGTTGGGATTAACAATTCCCATTGCATTCCATGATGCAAGATGTGCAATTTGCAATTGGCAATTAACATTGAAAAAGCTGCATATAAAGGCTCAGAACTAAAAGACCATTTAATTACCAGAGACGGGGGCAGAGAGTGGGCAGAAAGAAAGGAGGAGAAAGCATTTGGCAATTTATGGTTGTTCTTAACGTTGCGAAAATATATGGTATACACATTGTGCAATTTAACAAGTTAAAATTAAATACATGTAAATTGCAAAGCTGAATGCAATTACAAATGAGTTATTGATGTTTGTTTTTGAACGAGGGCAGCTCGAAAGATTCATGTCAATTGCATTTATATAAAATGGTTCAGTTAAAAGTTAATAGATTTGCATTTAATGTCTTAGATTCTTTTAATAAGCAATAAATAAATAATAAATCAGATACATTTTTTAGTTTATTTAGTTAATGAGATTGTCAAATGCGATAAAAGCTGTTTAAGATTGAACAAGTGGGAAAGACTATAATCGAACTCCCGACTATAGGATACCCGCTACTTACTTTGATAAATTTAAAATATTTTTATTGCATGCTTTTAGGCACTTATATTGCTTAAAAGCTTTAATCAGCCATTAAAACCTTCCTATTTGTCCGATCTTGTTACGATTTAGAAGGATGATAGGTAATAACAGTAGCTAACGGTAATTCATAAAAAAATCCTAATATCCTAATACGGAGGCGGAAAGGGGCGTGGCGAAATTTTGAAACAAACTTGGCCTGGGGGGGGGGGGCTTATAGAAATTTTGGTTGCTCTAGCTCTTATAGTCTCTGAGATCTAGCCGCCCACACAGACGGACGGACCGACGAACATGGCTATATCGACTCGGCTCTTGATGCTGATCAAGAGTATATATACTTTATAGGGTCGGAGATGCTTCCTTCTCCCTGTTACATACTTTGCAACGAATGCAATATCCCCTTTTACTTAATTTTTAAGTAACGGGTATACTAAAAAAAAATAATAATGGAAAAATATAATTTTAAAATTAAAAAAGTGTATTTTCTGAAACTATCAATCATATTGATAAGCATCTCATGTATAGTAAATAATGATATTTTCAAGTGTGAGCCCTTGAGTAACTTGTTGAGCCTCCCCGTGTGTACGAGTATTTGCCAAAGGTGCATCCGACAGGTAGGAGAATAAACACGCAGATACTGGAATCTGCAGCAGCATTGCGAGATGAATTTGTTGCAAGTTTTCACGGCTGACGTGCCATTATTTGTAAGTGGCGAACACACACACACACACACACTTCAGAGGGAACTTCAACAACATCACCGTCGTCAGTTCTCAGCGCTCTGTTCTCAGTGCTCTGTTCTTAGTAAGTAGTTGCTGAGGATGACGATGTCGACGCTGACTTCAATATGATGGGGCAAGCACAACAATCACGGATGAATAGAAGACACTTACACACGCACACACACACTCACACACATATGCAGCAAGCAAATGCATTTCCAAAGTTTGCCTTTCTCCGGCACGCGATGATGTGGACATGAACATGAACATGGACATGAAAATGGTTGTGGATGTGGATGTGGATGGGAATGAGGATGTGGATGTGGCATGCCATGGCAAACAGTTTCTGGCAAGGCGCCGCGATCTGGAGATTCCGCTCGTGTTGCAGAATTTCAATTTGCTCTTGCGCAGCACATAAATAAAATCTGTTTTATTATTGTATTTTTCGGCATAAGAAGCTGCCAACTTTTGCCGCACATTGCGATTGTTGGGATTGCAAAAACAGCAGCCCAATGTCCCAGAGATATGTACATATTTACCCCCCCTTCCCTCTTTTACCCCTTTTCCCTTATTTCCCATCCCAATTGAGTCTGAACTCTCTTTGACATTTACACGCCAGTTTGGCCACAATGCAACCTGATGTCACAATTACCCATAAAAGCGGCCATGCAATATGTCCTGCAACACACACACACACACACATACAGAGTGTACGAGTAGTCGTAATAATTATTATTTTTATTCCCAGGTTGATTACCCAAACTGACTGTTTAAAGCTCTTTAAAACAATAATATTTTGTACTTTATTCACAATGACAATTACATTTAGGGTATTCACAGTAGTCACATAATTCGATAACGATAACTGTCTGCTTTCATTTCCAGACTGGGAATAGTTTCAATGACATTCTGGTTCATTGCTAGTGATGACACCAATGCGGTATAGCGATAAGTAATCACAGTATTCAACAGTTGACAGCTCAAAGTTGAAAGTATTTTCAAGTTCGAAGAAAAATTCTAATCAAGCTATCAAGTCAACAAGTTATCAAGTTATGTCGCTTAAGGGAATATCATAATTAGAAAAATTAAGTTTATTTGCAAACTTTTCCCCAAAGAGCTCAATAAGCTGTTTTTACAAGTTTGGCATTCAATCTGTCTAATTTGGAACAGGAATAATATTCGTTTTGAAATGAGAGCTTTTACATATCTTATAAAAAAAACCTCTTTACGAGGTAAAAGTCTAGTGACGAAATCATTTTCATGCACCAAAATTTCTGATATCCAATTTTGTGACGAATAATATTAAGGTTTACTTATAAATTACTAAAAAAAAATATTGTCACTCGGCACATTGCGCTAATTTTTTCATATATAATAAATATTTATTTTTTGCGCAGTGCCGAGTGACAATATTTTTTTTTAGTAATTTATAAGTAAACCTTAATATTATTCGTCACAAAATTGGATATCAGAAATTTTGGTGCATGAAAATGATTTCGTCACTAGACTTTTACCTCGTAAAGAGGTTTTTTTTATAAGATATCAGAAATTTTGGAGTAATATATCAGAAATTTTGAAAATTGCAATATTTGTTGACGGTACAACTTTGTCAAAAGGTGTTTATTGTTTGTACAAGCAAAAACAAACTGTCTGGCAACACTAGTTCCTTTTACAAACATACATGCAAAATTAGAAAAAATCATTACTAGCGTTTTCTCAAAATCGCCAAAATGTAGGAAAAAATACCTTATTTCACCCGTAGCTGTTTACCTTTTAACTTAAAAAAGTTCAAAGTATGCCTAACAGCCCTTTGAAATACCTTTTCAACGATATATAGATCACATCTGTAGCTTTTATCGCTTGGATGCTATGGGGGTTTCAATTTTAGCGTTTTTTAGCGATTTCCCGCTAAACTAGCGATTTTTCGAAAAAGTCGTAAAACAAACGTTTCTATATTTTGATTATAAAATGATTTATCTGCCGCTAAAAGAATTCACCACTTGCAAGCAGTTTATTTCCGCATTACCCTGCAAGCAGTGTACATACTGCATATGTACAAGCAGTAGTGTAAAGGTAAAAGGTATATTCAGTTAATATGTAATATCTTGCCCAAACGAATTTTGACAGATATGTGTTATATGTCAAAAGACACGGAATAAAATTGCCTATAACATATAACATATTTTGAAGTGATTTGATGTGTAGATTTTTCTTAAATCGCTAAAATGTGGGAAAAAATACCTTATTTCACCTGTAGCTGTTTACCTTTTTACTTAAAAAAAAAACTTTGAAGGTATGACTAAAAGCCCTTCAAAATACCTTTTCAACGATGTATATATTACATCTGTAGCTTTTATCGTTTGGATGCTATAGGGGTCAATTTTAGCGGTTTTTAGCGATTTCCCGCTAAACTAGCGATTTTTCGAAAAAGTCGTAGAACAAACGTTTCTATATTTTTGGGCGGGAACAAGTCCTCATTCAAACTTTTAAGCTAAATTAACGATTTGATCCAAACAAACAAACAAACAGACAAACAGACAAACAGACAAACAGACAAACTGACTTTTCATCTCATTTTCGGAAGGCCACTAAAAAATTCAAAATTAATTATCTTTTGAACCAGTGGTCGGATTTTGAGGATCGAGGTGTCATTCGACGCGTATTTTTCATTAGAATAGTAAAAAAATATAAAAAAATTCAGAAAGGCTCCAACGGCCCCATTTGCTCCAATCATTTAAATTTTGCCCCTCCCACTTACACCTGTTTATCTCACGAACCAGGTGAGTTTTCAAAAGTCTTAGTATGCACATTTGTAAGTTTTATTGATACCTTTCGATCGGTATATAACTCGACCTGATCGGACAGTCATAGCAAATTTTCCATTCTTCCTGTGTATATATGCTAGTCGCCTTTCGCACCCTTCGTGCTGCTTTCGTCACTAGCGCGGACTGCCGTCCGCAGTGATAAATTGCGCAAATAAAATTTGATTTTCAAATCATAAAAAAATATATTTTCATTTGCAAATTGAATCCTCTTAGCCGTATTGACAATCAAACAACATGTCTCCCAACAGCATCGAGGATTGATTCGGCCATAAGCCGATTCATATGTCATTTGTATATTCATTTGTTCAATGATTTTACGATTTCTGCTCTATTTACATAACTCGCATTGCATGCCAAATATTATATTTTTTTTCTCTCCTCTCCACATTGCGACTATTGACATTTAAACATATGCATAAGAGAAATGGAGCGGACACATGTTGCAAGAGGGATTAGCAACAAATCGGAACGGGTTAATTTGTTTGTTGTATTAGTTATGGTATTAATAAATTCTGTTTTATTATCAACCATCAACAGTATCGACACCTTGACTATCAGCATTTTTATAAGGTGCGTTTCATAATCATAAGACACTCCAAATTTTGTTTATTGGTTCAGATAACACATTTTGTATCGAAGTTGTTATTTAAAATAATATTCTTAGGAATAAAACAAGTGGGAAAGGCTATACTCGAGCTCCCGACTATAGGATACCCGTTACTTACCTAAATAAATTAAACTTTTGTTTTTATTGCATGCTTTTAGGCACTTTTATTGCTTAAAAGCTTTAATCAGCCAGTACCACCTTTATCTTTGTCCGATCTTGTTGGCATTTAGTAGGATGATAGGTAATAATAATAGCTAACGTTCACCGTTTAAAAAAACCTAATATTTTGAAAACTGTGAGTGTGGTGGATTTTCGCGATTTACGGAGGCGGAAAGGGGCGTGGCAAAATTTTGAAACAAACTTGACCTGCGTGGGGTTTATAGAAATCTGTGTGCAAAATTTGGTTGCTCTAGCTCTTATAGTCTCTGAGATCTAGGCGCTCACACAGACGTACAGACGGACAGACGGACGGACGGACAGACGGACAGACGGACGGACGGACAGACGGACATGGCTATATCGACTCGGCTGTTGATGCTGATCAAGAGTATATATACTTTATAGGGTCGGAGATGCTTCCTTCTCCCTGTTACATACATTGCAACGAATACAATATCCCCTTTTACTTATTTTTAATAAGTAACGGGTATAACAAACAAGTTTCAGTCGAATTTCAGATGGTTAGTTTATTCAAACAATATTTATTGAAGGAAAATTATATTAAACAATTTTTTGTCACTCGGCACTGAGCAAAAAAGTAATAATTATTAGGTATGAAGAATTTAGCGCAATGTGCCGAGTGACAATATTTTTTTTTTTTAATTTATTTGTAAAACTTAATATTATTTGCCACAAAGTTGAATATCAGAAATTTTGGGGGATGAAAATGTTTTCGTCACTAGACTTTTACCTCGTAAAGAGGTTTTTTTTTTATAATTTTTCTAAGAAACCGATTGTTGTAGTTGAAATTTGCAATTTAAAAGTGTCTTGTGGATATAAAACGCACATTATTTCTTGTGATTTTGAATATATTCATTCCAATTTCGATATCAATTATTCAAATAAATGCTGTGGCTTCAATTGGTTGCACTTTGTATGTAAATTACAGGGTACTGCAAGCTCGTGTTTTTACTAATATTAGTCGAATCAATTGTTTTTTTATATTACGCGACGCTTTTTAGTTCGCCATCAATTTGTTGTGCATGGAAAATGCAATTTGTGCGATTGGGAATCAATGAATTTTACACCGCCCCTCCCCCCCCCCCCGCTTTCCCCTCCCTCGCTGTAGTGGCCACAGTTCGGCCAATGTCAAACAGACAAGGCAAACAAAATATTTGCTCGGGCATAATTTGAAAGTGCGGTTTAGATTGAAGAGAGAGGGAAGCGGGAAAGGGAAAGGGAAGTCGACAAATCAGTCAAGTGTAAAGAGCTACACGTAACTAACAATCCTGTCTGACTGATGACTGACTGACTGACTGTCTGGCTGACTGATTGACTAAATGACTGACTGACATTTTACAACACAATAATTTGCCGCTATCCTAGAACACAGCAGCAACCAGAAACAACTCTCAGCAAGTCTCCCGACTCGGCAACAATTTCCAAATTGTTAAATTGAAATGAAATGCCTGACAATTGAATTGCGCCAAGCAAATTGAGAGCAGGGTTATGAGAACCAACCCAAGCCCAAAACCCAAACCTAAAGTCAACCTCCATGGCAACGGCAAAGGCAAAAGCAGAAACAGAAACAGACACAGAAACTGAAGCAGAAACTGAAACAGATGAACAGCATACGGTGCATGGGAGCTGGATACGTGGTGCTGGCCTGGCCAAGAGCTGGAGTACACTCAGAAAAATATGCCGTCCTAAAATGAAGTGTGAACTTATGCCGTTTTGTTCTTAACATTTGAGATTGTTGTGACCCTCTAAGCCCCAATTGAAGAAACATTAAAAAAAACTAAGCTGGATAATATTTTTTCTGGGTAAATTGTAGCTTTTAATTTCAAAAATGACCTCAAAAAGTGTGTAGAAGGCTACGATTACCTGTAAGGTGACACAATGTAAAAAGTGCGTCAAGGCTCTTTTGGGGCTATCAGTGAAAAAAGTCGGCTTAAAATATGTTTAAATTTTCGATTTGTCAATTATCTTTTATTATGACCCTCCAACCCGACAGATTTGGTTGTGTGTGCTGCATAAGAGCAGATTGAAATTGACCCTCCCGAGATTTTTCACGTAAAAAAATCGGAAAACACATGGAGTGTACAAGTCAAAATAAAAGAACTATTAAAAGCTTTCGAATGCTTTAAAGCTTGTTGCAAATGTCAAGCTGTGCTTATTAGCAACAGTTAAAAAATAGTTTCATGTTAAGAAACTGATTAATTTTTTAGTTATTGTGAATTAACCGAGGCACGCTTGGGTGTTAGAGGGTTAAAATTCTTGAAATTATTATGAAACCATCTTAATTTCAAAATGTCGACTGACCTTTCCTATGACTGCTGTATCTGACAGAAAAAACAAAGTTCAATTATACCAATCATTTGTTTTTACACTTAAAACTTAGGTTTCTCTGTAATTAATCTAAGGTTAACTTAAATATGAGATGGTTTTGAACTAGAAACAAGTTCATTTTGCATTTTGTTTAAGATTTTTTTTGCCGTTCAGTTGACCAGAATTCATGTAATAATAAAAGTTGAGTAATATTAAAAATTAAGTAATATTAAATTAATTAAAATTAAATTTAAATTTAACTGAAATGATAAAAAATTAATAAAAATAAAAAATTGATATATGATTTGATCTTTAACAGACTTAAATTAATTTAATTTGGGAATAAGAAACTTGAATAAGATTTTTGATCTCAGTTTTGGAAATTCGGAACTCGGATCGTTTGTACATGAGTATCCCCTGGTGATTTTATCCCGAGTGTACGAGTTTCAGGATGAGGATGTAGCTTGATGACGATGACGATCTATTAACCCCAACTGCGGCCAAGTGCCACTGACGGAGTGGAGACAGTGCGTCGAACGTGTTTCCACTGCCGTGGCTGATGCATTGCCTTTGCCTTTGCTCTTACCTCTGCCTCTGTTTTTACCCCCTCCCGGTCCCTGTCTCTTTTGCTCTCACGGCGAGGACTACAGCTGCCACAGGCACTGCCACTGCAGCCGTCATTTTAATTTGCGTGAAAGCGCAAAAAGATTTCAAAATTAAATCAGTGTGCGACAGGGACAGGGATAGGGCCAGAGACAGGGATGTCCTTCCTCATCCTCCTTCTCCTCGAGGGCACTGCAATTGAGACCAGCACAAAACGCAATGAAACGTTCGCCGGAAAGGAATGGAATGGAGCTCTTTAACCAGACATGAAACTGCATCCTGACAAAGCTCAATGGAGCCCTTTCCCCCACCCTTACCCTTTCACTCACCCAAAAAGCTCTCCCCTTTACACCTCCGCCTCCACTTCCACCTCCACCTTGCACTGCATTTTCGAAGCCCTCTCTAAATGAAATTGCAAAATGAAAATCTGGTGGCACACTCACCATATACTATATGTACGTTGGAACATTTGATTAGGATGGTTGCATTTAGAACGTTTGCATGCATCGAATCATACAAGAATGTATGATGGCACTTTTAAGTTCGCCTTTCCCATATTGCAGCTCATAAATAGTTAGCACAGTACGAGTACAAATTGCAGCAGGTGTAGCAGGTATAGAGTACAACTTCACATGATATTGGCATTTGGCATCGAACCAATAAAAAGTTAACCAAGTCTTTGTAAGCACATTGAGTGTGTAATTAAAACACTAATTTGCTCACAGACCAGCATATAAATGCAATGTCGCACTTTCCAATTGAATCAAATATTTTTGACAGTTAAATCTTTAAAAAAATCTCAATATTTTGAAAAATAACTCGCCTATCAACGGGCATTTTAAAAAGCAGGCACTGTCATTTCACAATATTAAATATTCAAAAGAAATTACATTTTTATTAAACATAATATTTACAAATCAATTATAAATTATTATTTCAAATAAATTTTTTTTTCTTAAAGTATTATCAAAACCAACTGATTGAAAGCTTAAAGTATAGAATTTTTCTCCATTTTATGATGAATACTGACAGAAAATTAAGACAGCACTTCGAATAAATATAAATTAAACATATTTGACATATTAAACATATTTTATGCAATCATAATATTTGAAAATGAATAGATAAGAAAGATAACTTACTTGGCGGCTGAGAACTTTACAATTAAAAGTTCTTGGCATTGTTGACAAATAAATAATTTGAGAACTAAAATTGCAGCAATTGTGCTCAAAAATATGTGAGAAAAATTCTCGTTGAAATACAAAGTATAGAAAAATGAAACTCAAGGAATAACTTTTTCAAGTCAACATTGTATGTCGACTTGTTTGTCATTTTTGTAATGAAGTATGTTTGCTCAATATCTGTTTCATTTGCGAAATGTGATATCAAGTAACAAAATTTACCTTTGTCCATTACAGACGTGAAAACATTGAAATGCGTATGTCGTATGTGCATAAATACAAGTACTAAATATAAATAAACAGACGGTGTGTTTATTTTACTTTTATTTTTGTAATTACCGATAAAACGTCAGAAGATGAAGCACGGGCCATTTGGCTATGTTTATGTTATTCGTCAGTTTGTGAAGGCGTCTATCCATAAATAAGCACATGGCTTGTTTGCGACGCAAAATTGATAAATAAATGCATGGCTAAGAATAATAGCCGCAAGGATTACCAGCGAAAACAACGGCAGGAAAGTTAAGCAGCAGCACGATTGCAAAACAAAACAAGTGGATCAGTCGAGTGCACTCGACAGTAATATACCCTGAGCCTAGGCCACGGCAATTTATACATTATCTTTAAATTTTAAAAATTTATTAAAAGTAAAAATATTTTTAAAAACGAAAAAAATTCGTGACTCTACCATTAAACTGAAAATTCAAATAAACGAAAAATATTAAATAATTAAAAATCTTTTGCATCGACCAGACCGGGACTCGAACCGCGATCTCCCGTTTCGCGTGCCTAGCACCTATCACTTGGACCACTCCGCCTCTTAGACTGATGCTGGCAAATTCGGTTAACATTCTCGATGTCCATTCTGACAGAGTAAATGTAAAATCAATTAAATGAGGAATAATTCTATTTATATACATATGAAGCTGCCAATCTTTAAAGCTTATTATCTTCACTATTTATGGCCCAATCATGTTGAAAGTTGGTAATTAGTCTCAGGACATGATCCTACACCCGTTGGTGTAAAATTTAAAATTTTAACTTAAAACCCTAGATTAAAGGTGATGAATGTTTTTGATGAATTACGCCCACCACAGTGGGCGTGGCAAAATTTTAACATAAACTTGTTCTGCCTGACACTATAGGTAGTCTTCATTCCAAATTTGTGGTCCTAGCTCTTACCATCTCTGAGATCCTTTCGTTTACACGGACCGACAGACAGACGGACAGACAGACATGGCTATATCGACTCGGCTGTTGATGCTGATCAAGAATATATACACTTTATGGGGTCGGAGATGCTTCCTTCTCCCTGTTACATACTTTTGAACAAACTTAATATACCCTCAGGGTATAAAAATATATAAAAATGTATATGAAAAAAAAAGGAAATAATAAAACGAAGAAATAGACGAAGATGAAGCACAAGCAGTAGACGGGGCAGTGAAAAGGAGTGTGGGATGAAAAGGAAAAAAAGTTACAAATGAATAAATAAAGAGAACAGCGCACATTCTGCACGCAGGACAACCTCCATCTATGGAAGGGGTCGTCTGTGAGTGTGAAGAGGGTATAAGTGGGGTGGGGGTGGGGGAGAGCACGTCAGGTCGTAGGATGGACGCATTGTTGCCAACTTAGATTAAAAGTGATAGCCAGCAGCGCTCGCGGCGCGCCAATTGAGAAAGCAATCACAAAAACGCACTGAGGCCACGAACATAGATAGTAAATACCAAGCAGGAAGATTCGAATTTGATGCGAAGCTATAAAACTTACACATACCCTACATGCTAATCTACCTGATCAAAGTGAGTTGGAAAATTAGAAGAGCTAGAAATTAGAAATACTTTTAATTTTGTGAATTTTGTGAGTTTTACTTTCCAGCATTCAAATCAGTTCAAAACGGTGTCAAAAGTTCGGTTATCTGAGTTATAAGAATCAAACAATTTGCAAATTTCATTCGCATATATAAAGAAATCAGTAATATGCCCCATTCGGCACTAATAAATTACTGGGTACACAGGGTATTAGCATGGGTAAAGGGATAAACAGGAGAGAATAGAGAAAGGCCAACGTAAATGGGATAGGGACGAGTGACAAAAACCAGCGCAAAAGGAAAACAATTTATAATTGAAATCAGTGTCAAGACAGCAACAACAAAAACAACAACTGTGCTGCAAGTACAGCAACAGAGAGTGAGAGGGATAGAGATAGAGAGAGAAAGAAATGTGAAATGCAAAAACAACAACAACCACAACAACTTAATGTTGCCAGCCATCCGGCACTTAAGTCGACTGTCCAACAGATAAGGAAGAAGAACAAGCACACGGTGCCAAAAGCTTAGAGGCAGGAGACTCTAAAAAAAAGAGACCAGAAGATATAGAAACACAAATTAGCTAATGTTAAATAAAGCCAATTCGCTAAAGTTGTGCATTCGGAGACCCAGGCACAGATATGAGTCCCCAGAGGGGCCACGCCAATGCGTCCCTTCACAATTGGGTCAGCTCACATTTGGAGCAAAATGGCAGCAAATGCGACGAGCCGTAGCGGAGGCATTAAAACTGCTCAAATTCGAGATATTCTTAGGGCCAACTCTTCTTCCACTTGTGCGGAAGACTTTAAGTTCTATTAAATTAGCAAACAATTACATGGACGATGAAGGGAAATGGGAATCGGCGAATGGTTTGTGCAAAGCAGCCACTGTGAATAAATTTTAAGTTATGTAACCACTTCCACTTCCGAAAGCGATTTGAACTCGCGCACACCAATTGAGAAGTACTTAATTCTAAAAATTTCCTATTACTTTTATATTTTTCAAATGCTGTAAGAAATTTTAATGTGATCATTATATTTTATCAAACTAAATGGCTTATCATTTTGTTGTAAAGATAATTACGCTAATTTGTGACTAAGATATTATAGAACTAGCATGGAAAATTCCTTGTTTTTGAAATGAGTTTGTTGATAATTTTTGACTTGAATTTTATACTTATTTATATTTATACATTTGGATATATTTTAATAACTAAACTGACTCGAACCAAATCTTCAGATTACGTATAAGATATGTCGTACACTTTATATATCAAATGTATAAACGAAAATAACTATCTAATGTGAGACAATTTCATTCCATCGATTCAGCTCATTTTTAATGGAGTCCTAAGGTTTTGTTAAGTCGATGAAAAAGCAAAATGGGGATTCAAGGTATGTACATATTAAATATGGAGGATGAGCCGAGTGGGCTGTCAAACACTTGAACCCACTTCAAAGTCTGCGGTTGCTTGACAACACAATTTCATTTGTAATATCTATCAAGTGGAAAACAGCTGTGACCAGAAAATGTTGCTATTAATTAGACAAAACCATTTCAATATGATCTTTTTACAATATTTGTACATACATACATACATAAATATAAGTATGTGTATGTAAAGCTTTAAGAGGTTAATAACACATAGTGAGAATCTAGTTCTCTCCTCCTCCATCATTCAATTAGCCTAGCTAAAGAATCGGCAACTAAGAAACGAAGAAGGCGCTAGACAGCAATTTAGATTAATGGAGGCACCGAAATGAGTCGAGAAATGAGTACTCGAAGCTGATACTGAAGTAAAGTAATGAGGTAATGAGCACATGATTGCTAAGCCTGAATCGAGTCGAGACTTAGGGAAAACTTTGACAATATACTGATTGACCATTGATTTATCGAGTGACTCTCTCTATTAACAGGACAAATAAAGCTCAAGAGTGGCACTACAATATTAATCTTACATCTTTTCGCAATTTTATTACGACAATTTGCAGTCAATGTATATTGTACACGCTTTAATCAGTAGTTAAATTAAGTTAAAGTACGCAAATATATTTCGGCATTGGTTTGCTCTGAAATCATTGACTCAGCTATTTGCTATTTGCAGAGTCGAGAGTCGGATTTTATTTGAAAAATAACAATCCCAGGGCTCAGCATGTGTCCAAGTCTGGGACTATACAAAAGTGCTTAGCCACTAATTAATGACCACTTTTGGGATCAGTTGGCAGTTTCTAATTTCAAGTAAATAAATAAACGAAACCGAAATAGGGACAGAGACTGAATCTGAATCAGTAACGCAATGAGCAATTGTAAGGACCTTCCTGCTGGCTAATCCCAATCCCTGTACAGGCAACACAAATATGTTAGTCGGTCGGTCGGAGTAAATTTGCAGAGGCAACGAACCAAAATGTTTGCTTGTCTATCGAGTTGAATTTTGTAGGATTCTATGGAAAATCCAAACGCATTGCAATTTGATTAAGCTGGCGAGAATTTCATTTCGCATTTTAATGCAAATTTAATGACATTTTATTTGTAAGGATTTAAATTCAATGCCAAGGCCGATTTTATTTATTTATTTATGTTTTTTTTATTAGTTTTGCATTTTAAATTTTCGACAGTGAGACAGTGAGACAAAGAGGGAGTGAGGACCCTGCCACGCCTCACTTCCGGCTTTCTTTTCATGCCATACGTGTGGCATGACAAATTTGAAGAAAAAATTGTTCCTTTCAAATTCTTTTGCCAGAGATCCGCCAAGGAAGCACCAATCTTTTCAACTTCTAAGGCTTGAAAATTATTCCGGTTATTGTACCATTTTTCTTGTCAAAATTATTCAATTATTGATGAAGCGAAGAAAAGCCAACAAAATGTATGTACACATATATGTATGTATATATGTACATATATGAGAAAAAAACTCGTTTGTATATATGTACGAGTGCATGGGAAAAATGCGAAGAGGGCAGCCAGAATGATTAAGACTCGTATAATTTTTGACTTGAACATACTACGTATTGTTTTTGTTTTTCCATTTATTATTATAATAATTTATGTATTGTATTTTAGATGACAATATATGATTTTACCCATAATTATACCAGTTACTTAAATAATAAGTAAAAGGGGATATTGTATATGTTGAAGTGTATGTAACAGGGAGACGGAATCATCTCCGACCCTATAAAGAATATATATTCTTCATCAGCATCAACAGCCGAGTCGATGTCCGTCTGTCCGTACGTCTGTGTGAGCACCTAGATCTCATAGACTATAAGAGCTAGAGCAACCAAATTTGGCACACAGACTTCTATAAACCCCACGCAGATCAAGTTTGTTTTGCCACTCCCCTTTCCGCCTCCAAAAAATCGCGAAAAGCCACCACACGCTCAGTTTTAAAGATATCAGGATTTTATTACTAATTACCGTTAGCTACTGTTATTACCTATCATACTACTGAATCGTAACAAGATCGGACAAATAGAAAGGTAGGTAATGGCTGATTAAAGTTTTAAATTTTTTGTAAGTGGCTAAAAGCATGCAATAAAAATATTTTAAATTTATTTAAAAAAGTTACGGGCATCCTATAGACGGGAGCTCGTCTATAGCCTTTCCCACATGTTTTTTTCAATTACATTTTAAGCCGTGAGGAAAATTACATAGCAAATTAATTTTAGAGATTATGTTTTTATGTTAACTATTATGTGTATTAAACGAATGTTAGTGTGAGTCGTTAAATAAATACAGATAATATAAACCCACAATGTTGAACTTCCCTAACTCGAATCACCACTATCCAAAAAAAAAGTTCGAATTACTTATGAAGAATTCGACTTATTAATTCAGTTTTTTGGGTTTAGTATACGCAAGTATTCGAGTTATAGAAGTTTGAGTTATGGAAGTTCGACTTTTTAAAATTGATATTTATTGACAGTCAGTTTTTTTGGTTTCAGTTCATCAACTGTATAACTATATGATATTAACATAAGGTAAGCTTTAACATTAATTTATAAGAATGTTAACCACAGTCCTTAAAAAAAATGTTAAGTCCTAATTCTGGGACTTATCTACCCTGCTGAAATTGGGTTACAGATATGAATGTATGTATAATATTTCTGTGCTTATAACACTCATCGGATGTTGGTTGCATGATACGTAAATTTGCTTTGTTCCCTAATTCGTAGCTGGTTTTGCTGTCGCCTGCAGGTTGTTGCGTTCAGGTCGCGTTCTTTGGCATCTATTCATTGTCAATTATGATGAAATGTCAATCCCGGAAAGCAGCTGTTGCCAACAGGGCCAACAGGGCGTGGAATTTGGTCAACCGTGCGTTGAGTGTGGGCCTAGTTGTAAGGTTACAGGTTAATTTTATACTCGAAATATAAAATTATTTTGTCCTTTCACATCGATTTGATCTTTTCTGATTTATTGGGATTCAAATATCAAAGAGCATTTTTTATTTTGGCTCTCACAAAATGCCAATTTTTGACGTTTTCCTTTATGCACTTCAGCTGAAAATAATAAAACGTATTCAATCCTTGCAATTAACGAACAACGATACAAAAACAAAAAACAAAAACATAAACACAAACAAAAATAATACTTTTCAATACATCGGTGACATATTTGTGGACCGCTTTGAAAGAATTCTTTTCAACTGACAGGAACTGCCCAATTTCCCGTTTCATATTTTTCGTGGATTAACGAATGCTAAACGATTCCATCTCACATAAAGCGAACATTACTCAAATATAAACTGCCATGATTAAAATTTCATTTTGAGAGAATACCAAAATTATCTCAAGCAAGATGAATATGTGAAGAATAATTTAAATCGAGAGTGTACATATGAGTAATATTGTTGCAAGAGATTCATTTCATTTTAAATGTAGGTATATTTAAATTTCAGCTTGTCATACTCGTTAATAGCCAACAATATATATTTTAATTTTTGTTTAAGTTACTGTAAAAAACTCTTGATTCGCGATGATTGGAATTGATGACAATATTTGAATAATTATTATTACACCAGTTTAGTTTTAAGAATAATCGAATCCTTAAGTCGTCTAGTAGATTTTATTGTAATTTCGATTAATCTTTTATTTTATTTGACTTTTAATTCTAGTTAAATTTTAAAGTTTTACTTGTGATAGTTAATTAATTTCAAACAGCATCGTTTTTGCTTCTTAAATAATTCTCAATTTTTTTATTTAACTTTTTCATCCTTTCAGTTTAATTTTAAAGTTAATTCACATTAGATTAAAACCGTATTTATGTATTTACTTAATTTTACTTTAATTTTTATTAGTTTATTTAGTTAACTGTACTTAGTTGACATTAAATAAATAAGTTAAATAATTAAATTAAATGTGCTTAATTTTAATATATAATAATAATAATATATTTGCAGTGTATGCAAACATGAAGTTTAATCTGTGAAGCTTTATACCATCTAAATATTTTATTTGAGAAATAAGTTTGCGCTAACAATTAGTTATATCTACTAAAATGTTCACCAGTTCAGTCAGCAGTGCATCGAAATGTCATAAGGACAATTTTAAATTAAATTTTCGTTTGGCTTAAATATCTAAACATGGAACAAATATTTACTCAGTCATATTTACTATATGTATACTGATTTATGTATTTGTTCTTTGCTGCCTGTGTGTGTGTGTGTGTGTGTGAGTGAGTGCGTGTGTGTATGCAGAGTCTAGTTGAATACACCGTTGACCAGTTTGGCTGCTTGCCACATGCGACAATTTCGCAATGGGGAAAAGTTTTCTTCCACAAAGCGACCTTGACTGCAGTGAATGCAATTGTCGGCCATTTTAGACAGGCAAACATACACACACAGACACACACAGACACACATGTGTGTGAGTGCAAATGTACCTACACCAACACTGACACTCTCGCACATCGTTGAAAAAAAGGCTTGGCAAAGCTTTTGAGTTGTTTTTATGTGTGATGCGAAAATGCGAGTCAATTAATTACAGGCAAGCGAGCAAACAAACACATTGGTGTATTTGTATATGTGTGTGCGTGTCTGTGTGAGTGTATGTGTGTGTGCCTGCCAGGTTCTTTTGTGTAGCATTCAATTTGGGGCAGCTGTAAATAGAACGACGCCATTGGCCGATATTTTATGGATACTACACAAAACTCATATGAAAATGTTTGCATTTTATTTCGAGGCAGTTGGAGACATCATATCATACAATACATAGACATGTGCCACAGACGCCATCGTCTCATGTTTGTGCGTGCGTGTGTGTTGTTGCATAAATAAGGGCATAAATGAAGGACTAATGAGGTCAAGCGGACAACGACGACATTGGAATGTTTTATATTCGACACTTTCACTTTTGCCATACATAAGTCGAGCCACTTATCTCAATTGTTGCTGGGCGCGTTGGCTTCTGATAAGCATCTCTCTCACTCTCTCTCTTTCTTATTCTCCCTTTCCTTTCATTCATTCTTTCATTCTTTGCACTTACCATAAACAGTCTGGCCAATAATTAGCAGGATAAGCAGCCAGCATCTAGGCCGGGGCACAACTGAACCACTCGACCATCTGCTGAGTCTCCACATTTTGTGCCCTGCTGTTTCTTCTTCTTCTCTTCTCCGTGTCCCCTCCTGCACCACTACCAACTAGCACCACATGTACCACTGCTCCACCGCTGCACAACTTGAATCCTGTTGTTGTTGTCGCTGTTGTTGCCCAGACACCTGTGCTTTGTATCTCGCTTCTCCTCGCTTCCCCTCGCTTCACCTTTTTAGCCGTATCTGCAATGGGGAAATTGTTAAACAAATAAATTAAACTTGTTTCTTTTGGTTCAAGTTAAAGAAAAGTGCAAAAATCAAAAAAGTTTTCGTAGTGTTTGGCTTGAAAGTTTTCCCAATGAATGCCAAGCAAATACTTTTCTTTGCAAGCAAATAAAGCTTCTCTTACTTATGCTATTCTAAACTATTTAAAAAATTTGATGTGCAGAGCATAGTGATTTTGTGAATAGTTTAAAATTAATTTGTAATTGTAGACATTGCTTCTTATGCATATAATTTGAGAAAGCTAAAATTAATGAAAAAAGTGGAGCTATTCCAAAATCAGAATTTTATCCAAACGGAAAAAACCGTTTAGTAACCGATTTATGTATAATGGTTAGTTTCAATTTAACCAAGTATTCAATAGAATACTGCTAAGGTGTAATTATCGTTTTTGAAAAAAAATGTAGACTTAAAATTTTAATATTGATCTTTTATTTTATCAAAGCAATTTGGTTTTAATGTTAACATATTTTTAGCAATTTTTAGAAACATTTTTAGACCCCGTAATTAAAAAGAAGAACAGGGGTCTATTAACTTTGTCACAAAAAAAATGTGCATAACAGGCAAAAGGAGGCGTGGCAGACCCCCTGTCCATCGGACCGTCTGCCCGTCTGTAATAGTGCCTAGATCTCAGAGACTACAAGAGCTAGAGACTCCAAAATTGGTATGTAGGCTCGTCTATATTGCACGCAGATCGATTAATTATAAGGACAATTTCAATATGTCTGTTTAAGATATCTGAACCAAACTGACAGAATATGGATACGGGATGGTCCTGTACATCCTGACCAAATTTGGTTGAAATCGGACCACTATATCATATAGCTGCCATAGGAACGACTGATCTTGTTTCATTTTAAGGTTTGCTGTTCGATAGTAAGTACGGGGTCTCCGACAGTCGAGTATGCTCGACCGGTATTTGGAATCCGAAACATGTGAAAACCGATAACCGTTACGAAACTTATATTCAAAGATTTTGCGATAGCCGAAAACCAAACCGAACCAAAAACCAAAACCGATATCGATTTGAAAAGTTTGTTTCGAATCGTAATTTTTGTGCCTTTTTGTCACTTTGTTTTTATTTTTGTGACATTCGGGCTTTTGGGCTCTAAACAGGTGAACTATCGAATGGCTCACGAAGGCCGAAAGGAGCCCGAAAGCCCGTTTTACCACAAAGAGCTCTATTTATGGAGTGTTAGAAACGATGTTAAACTATGAATCATTTCGATACATACGAGTACTCGACTTGGACTGCAACGCAAGTTGCATTCGTAATAAACAATTTGATTGGCTTGAAAACTGTATAATCGAGTTGAGCTTTAAATTGAATTGCAATTTGATTTCATTTGGCAGCTCGATTTTTGGCTGGTTTCGTTTATATGTTATGTTATATTGGCCTCAGGCTATTTGGACACCATGTAATTTAGTTCTGTGTGCCAGGTGCCTGAAGGTGGTGCAGGTGAAGGTGAAGGTGCTTGGTCCACCCACCAAACTCCAGCCACTCGTTGTTGGGCAGCCGGCACCTGCCGTTTGACCCACATTGATGACTTTGGTTTTAAAATGCGGCCAGTGGCGCCATAAAGCATGACCCAATTGAATTGTTACGCTCCGGCTAATAAAATTTTATGTGCGACTATTATTAGGCTCTCGTGTCTCTCGCTCGTTGCCGTTGCCGCTGCCCTCTGGGCCGTGGTAACAACAGGGGGAAGACAATGCCCGGGAACAAGCAGTGGCAACAACAACTATACATTGTCACTAACTGACTGTGGGAAAGGGAAAGGGCAGGAACTGACTGCCACCTAGATCCTAGCGCCCTTTTACAGCTTGTTTTTGTGGCTGTTTGCGAATCCGACTCCAAATCCGTATCCGTATCCGTTCCCAAATTCGCAACGCGGTTTCTGTTTTAACTTGTATTCCTTTTATTTTACTTTTTTTCTATCTATCTTCTTCTTCTTTCCACTTTTTTTTGGGCTTGAGCCGAAACTAATTTATTTGCCGTATTGATTTTGCGCCCGAGTCGAGTTGGCGTCCAAAATTTATGCATAACTTTGTCCTCATCCTCATCCTCGTCGATGTCGTGTTTTTTTTTTTTTGTTGCTTTGATATCAGACACTTTGATTACACGCCTCAACAGTGTGCTCTATGTGTGTGTGTGTCTGAGTGTGTATTTGTGTATGTGTGCGTGTTTTCTGAAATTTTTTGCGCTTCGCTTGTCTTATGCGACTCGTGGCGTTAAGTACTCTGACTCTGACTCTGACCCGGCCACCCACGAAATTTGCATAGTGCCAGACAAGCAGGCGCACAATCCATTTGGCTAACAAAACTTGCCCCCTCCCCCTCCCCCCGACTCGCCCTCCCCACAAAAAGGCACAATGTCCAAGAGATGACAGTTTCGAGTATACTCTTGAATGGGCATGGCGTAAACTAATGATACCCTGTACCATAAAATTTGGCCATCTGCGTTCATCTAAAAAGTATTTACTGTTGAGGGTCTAATGATCCTTATATTATTACTTTTTGGTTATTTTAGGAACTATTTCATCGCAGTCGACGTCATTTGAAATGTTCGTCACATCTCAATAACAAACTCATCAATTTTTAATTTTTTCTTAATTATTTAAAATTGCTCTTAAATGTTTATTTTATAATTACAATTGCTGAGTTCTGCGTAATCTAGGGTCATTTGTCTGCAATTAATCTATTCAATATAAATGTAAAGAATAAGAAAAATGAAATAGATTTATAGGGTATTTCATTCATTCACATTTGATACTCAAATTTGAGGTGAAACTGTTGTTGCAGGGTATTCTACAGACTATACGCAGCTAAAAAAGTATTGTGGCAATTATGAAACAGATTAAGTTAAACATTTTGCAGAGTATTTCTACGATCATTCCATTTAAGAATAACTATTAGGTTTGAGCTGTAACTACCAAGGAATTGTAGGACAAATTCATCTTTGTTGTTAACAAAAACGAGTTAATAGGCAGCTAATGAAATATATAGCTTTATTAGTTTTATTAAAGGAGAATGTGCTTATACTTTGCAAAACCAGTATAAATTATACAACCTTTTAATTTCGTCGATAAAGTGGGGAGTTTTTAACAACAATGTTGTTGTCCGATATAGTATCAATAAAAGAATTATAGAACAAAAAACAAGCGGAAAGCTCCCAACTATAGGATACCCACAAAATATAAAGTTGCTCTTGCTGATTAATGTGTCGCAATTATTTCAACCGGATCAGAATATTACGAGCGGTATAGGAAATAATTGAAATTTTCTTATCAAAATCACAGCAATGTGAAACACAATTCGTCTCAGACAAGACAAAGTAAAATGAGTCTATTATAATACATAAATAATTAGTCTGATTTATCTTTGGTGTGACTAAATACGAGTCCAATCAGCAGCTAATGCAAATAAATGAATATAAAGTTTATGAGTCAAAGGAGCAAAGCTCTTGTTGATTAATGTCCATAAACCTTTCAACTATCAAACTCCTTCCACACAAGTGGATGTATGTGAATGTGAGAGTGCGTGTGTGTGTGTGTGAGAGTGTGAGAGTGTGTGTTCCATCAATTTGCCATAACGCATGCTTATGTCTAACATATGCTCGTGTCTCATGTCTCACACCTCGCCCACGGCCACGCACAGCTGTCGTGTTCTTTGTAAGTATAACGCAGACGACACCGCAACAGCCATAAAGTGTCGTAAAGTGCATTAGAGCGCACTTGGCGCAGCACACACAGACACACACGGACACACACACAAAAGGAAAGCATAAAAAGAAATAACTAACCGGAAATCAGCAAGAGCAACAAGAAAACAACAAAAAGCAAAAGCAATGCAGATGCCACCCACAAAAGTGGCAAAGAAATGCCATGCATAAATATTCATGTGCCCACGAGAGAGAAAGAGAGCGAGAAAGAGGGAGAGAGCCCTCTAGAGTCGGAAGTGACGGAACCGGAGTCGGATTCGGAGCCAGCGGGGAGACTAACACCTACGGCAACGAGCCATGGGCCAAAGGCGTCGCTGATTCCGCATACTTTATGCCATTTCTGATTGTTTATTATTGCGACACGCACACACACACACATACACACACTCACAGCAAAGGGGCAAAGGACAGGTTGAGGGAGGGCAGGAGGGCAGGAGGGCAGGAGGAGCAAGAGGTTCCAGCTGCCAAGGCAGAGGCATTTAAATGCCTGGGAACATTTATTGGCGTGTTTTACGCGCCATAAACTGAAATTCATAAACATTTTATGCACTACATGTGTAAATGTATCTTTGTCTCCTCTCCCTCTCCTTCTCCCTTCCTCTCCCCTTCTCTGTCGTCCACTACATCTTTGTCCACTGGCTGCAAACTGCAGCTGCATACATAAACAATTCTTTTGGGGCAGCAACAAAACAAAACAAGGCACATTTTTAGTCGTTAGTCAATGCAAAACTTAAAAAACAAAGAAAACATAATAAAACACCCATGAAAGCGGAATACGACTGTGGTATACCCTTTAATTGAAAGTTCGCCAAATAGATATAAAGTAACTTATAATGCAAATTAATTGTTTTATATTTGTGAAGCTGGTTTTTGATATCGCGAATTGAAAGAAAATATCTTTTTAGCGAAAATATCAATTTACGAAGCATTTTAAAATAGTCAAAAAAGCCCCAAACATTGGCTTAGGCTTAAACAAAAAATTGTTGGATGCAAACAGTTTCTCCAAACAATTTTAATAGTAACTGTAACAAAAAATTTTTAAAATGCCTTTGCTAGTATTTTTAATGATTTTTTGAATGGGATGATCTCAGAAAAATGTTGAATTAAAAAGAGGGAAAATTGGTTAAAACAGTTATTTTTAGGAATTTTCAAAATTTCTAATTGTTTGAAGAATTTTTTTGCATCCAAACATTTTTCATTTCACATTCGAAATTTTCATTGGGTACTTAATGGGTTAAGGAAAGTTTTGTATCATTCAAACGGTTTCTAGGCTTCATACGTGTTTCATTGTCGAATAAATAAAAACTTTAAAAACATCTCAAAAAACTGCTTTGGTGTCCGGATTACTTTGTCCACTACCGTAAATAAATTTGGAATAAACAAAAAATGTTTTATCTAGCTTCTTCTTTGGTTCCGAGAATAAATAAGAGACTTGGTTAAATTGTTCAGCTTAGTTTAAACGAGCTTCGTTTTGGTTAAGCACTTGATAGAAACAAAGTTAGAACTGTCCACATTTAATTTGATTCAATTAAAATGATGGATTTTCTCGTTGTCACAAATCATTCCTCAGAGCCCATATGCTCAATCAAATGTCTTGCAACCGAGATTTTTGGGTGCTGCACCAATAAAAAAAAGAAAAAAAGAAAGAAAGAAAAGGAGGAAAAGGTAGCACACTTATGGGCGCAATGCTGCAGGCATTGCGAAAATGTGGCATAAAAATTCATTTTATGGCTTGCGTTTTTATTGCTGCCAGGCATTGTTTCAGCTCCTGCCTGCGACTCGGTAATTGTTACAAGCGATCCTGTAACATTTGCAGTGACTGTAGCTTTTGTATTGCTTGTTGTTGTTGCTGTTGTTTCTGCTTTTTCTGCTGCTTCGGCTTGTTGCGCGTTTTGTTGTTCTTAAACAAAACGTTGCGCATACGCCGCATGGGCCTCATGCATATGCAAACGCCACAAATGTCGCAAAGCCAACTGGCAACTGGCAAGTGGCAAGTGGCAAGTGGCAAGCGGCATGTGGCAAGTGGTTGTGTGCGTGGAACTGATAAGCGCATTATGAGCTTGAGTGGCTTCGATTGGCATTGGCATTGTCCTTTGGCATCTTTGCTTATTTTGTATTTTGTATTTTGTATCGCATTTGCAGTCAATTTAGCTTGAAAGGCGCGATAATTGCGCAAAAAAGATATCAGCACATAAGGTCAAAAGGACAAAGGACATACATACTATTGAAACGCATATTCATGTGTATAAACACACTATATACTATACTTATTTATTTATGTGTATATGTATTGCATCACCTGGCGTTCCAATTGAAATTACTTACGAGTCGCAGATCAGGCGCCTCGTTTTGTGCTATTTCATTGCGCACAGGCCATGAAAATTGTTTTCATTTCCAAATTTTATTTTTATGTGCATTCATTGTCTCGCCTTTTGCCCCGTCAGTGACGGTCCTGGACCACGCATGCTTTTATAGCCCAATGTTGAATCAGCAGAAAATTACAAGTGCCCTTCAATGTACTTGATTAATTTGATCAAGTTCCAGACAAGGGCCCCAAAAAAAAAACCACACACACACACACACACTCACTGCTCTGTTTTTCCGACTGTATCTCCACTTCCACTGTCACCTCCATCTGAAGCTTCTTAGCCTCAGCTCTATCTCAATTACCTTCCTTATACTAGCAACAGTCCTGACGGAGTCTCCACTTCATGCCGCTTACGTGTCGCCTCATGTGGGCTGGACCAAATTGAAACAAACTTGAACATAGCCCTGGCAATGGGATTGCCACAAGAACAACTCGCAACATGTCCCTCACCATCTTCACACATCTACATAAAGCGACAACAACAACGACAACAACGAGAAGTAGCAAAATCAGAACATCGTGATGAACACGCCATAGGGAATGGGAATGGAACTGAGAATGGAACTGAGAATGGGGCTGAACACTGAAACCATACCAAAGACTGTTGACAGTCAGTCACACGTTCCGACTGCACAGTGAGTCACTTCTAGAGCTTATTAAATTATTTAATTGTATTAAATATAACAAATTAGACAGCAAAGTGTCAATCTGTTATCGCATGCCAAGTGACTTTATTTTAATTGAACATTTAACTGTAATTTGTTAAAAACTACTGAAATCTCTATAAATCTATCCTATTCAAATGTGTGAGTTTTGTGAATAATGAATGATACTATTCACACATTTTGTATCCACAAAAACAAAATATTATATGTGTGCGAGAATAATATACATTTTTAAATATAGCCTAGACAATATGTGTTTATTGTTGTGGTTTACAATGGTCATTAATATGTTTTAAACGTACTCGTTTATTTGTTGACTCATTCGTTTTCAAATTTATAATTTATAATATGCAAAAATTACCCATAAATAATTTTGTATTCAAAATATATTTGAAGTTTATTGAAACATTTTTCTGCATTTTAAATTATTATGCTTATTATTATTATTAGGTAAACATATAAAATTAAAATTAATTTTTAATTACTGTAAAATATTAAAAATGTAGATATATTTAAATTAATTAATACCACCATCCATTTTATCTGTGCAGCTATTTACATGAACTCCACAGAAATCTTAGAAGTCTACTTTGAGGTATTATAAAAATAAGGTGGAACAAAGAAAAGATATATCTACTATTGACAGATGGATTGAATGTATTGGCACCACAGTGCGCTTAAGAGGCGTTGAAATTAGCTCGTCCTTCGTCCTTCGTCAGCGACGTCGTGTCTGGCGGGCGCCCAACATTATTTGGTGGGTGGTGGGTGGTGGATGGGCCTTAGTGGGTTACGGGTGGCTATTGGCTCCTCCTCGTTGGCACGATGGTAACACGCTTTAGTGCACATTAAGACTTGTTTACGAATTTGCTTGTAACATGAAATTAATTTGTAAATTTAAAGGTTGCCAATGGGGCGCCATCAAGCAGCTTCATCTACAGCCATCGACATCGTGGCCCTGGGAGTGACTTCGGTATGGAAACGGGGCACATCCTTGGTATGGATGTGGATACATACATATGTTCGCACTGAATGGAATTGACGATACATGCACGCAGTTTAATTATTTGTCGTACTTTGACATCGTGACCAGGACGACAGTCCCAAAAACACACCAAACCAATCCAAGGAGCCACCAACCAACCCACCAACCAACTGTTGGCCCTTTCTCTCTCTTATCATTCCCACTGGGACGTGGAACTCCCACCAAGGAGTGACTGACATACTGAAAGAAGACTCAAGGCAGAAAGCGAGTCCTCTTGCGGTTCGTTTCGACTCAACTCCCATTCCATTCCATTCCATTCCATTTAACTGCCTTGTAGTTAGGTTCTTGGTACTGCACGCATTGCAATTTCCTTCAATTTGTATTTCAAGCAAATGACAAATTTCACGACAAACTCATGACATTTTCATACACTCAACAAAATCTAGTTGCTAGATTTAAGCACTACAATTATAAAAGACTAATTTTTAAAGACTTTTAAGTAATAAAAGTCAATTTAAGTAATTAAATTTAAGTTTAATAATTATAGCTATGCAATTATTTTGTTGTGACTAGTGACTAGTTCATCAAATATAAGTTAACCTTGTAAGGATGCGCCAGAATGTTAATACTAGTTTAAAAAAAAAGAAATGTATTTAAAAATAAAAAGTTTCAGTTTATTGTATCCAGGGATTAAAACCGAAACGAATTTCGGTTTCTGTTACGGTTTCGGTAATGTTCGCATTTAGGTTTTCGGTTATCGATTACGCAAAATCTTTGAAGAAAGGTTTCGTAACGGTGAACCGGTTTTTGTATGTTTCGGTTTTGAAATGCCGGTATAGTTTTGGTTCACAAAAAAATTTTTTTTTGGCAAAAAAAAAGTTATATTATAAATATAATAATAATAATTAAAAAGCCAATACTTTTTTCATTTTTCATTCACAAATTTCTTTCACATATTCCTTAGTTTGAAGTAGTTTAGTTACATTTTGACAATTTTAATATTTGATTTAACAAATTTAATTTATTTGCGCTTATTCAGTGCTATGAAAATTTGATCATGAATATCACAAATAAAAATTCAAAATTAAACATAAGAAAATTAAAATCAAAATATAAAATGAAAAATAATTTTTTTTTTTGGATTTATGAAAAACCGAAATTAACCCTTATAAATGAAACGGTTACTAAACGGTTATTTCGATTTACAGAGTTTCGGTTTTAAGGTTCGGTCAAATGAAATTTTTTTTTTCGGTTACAGTTTCAGTTACGGTTTTAAATTTCAATCGGTTTTTACCGGTTAAAGGTTACGGTTTCGGTTAGAGTTTTAATCCCTGATTGTATCCGTAATATTTATTTTATTTTTATTTTAACATAGATAAATAAATAAAGTCAATTTAATATATCATTATTACAATTACAGACCAAATTGCTGAACCCAGGGTTTTGATTTGAAATTTGACTTATATACTTATAATACTTATAATAAATATACTTATTCATTTATTCCACGCATACAAAGTTTGGTACCTCTTAAGTTTGCCAGATCTAAGTGTTTGAGTTGCTCGTCGGTGTCGGTGTGAAAACTATGAACGGCAAAGTGTAAAAAAGTTGAAGTGTTAATATTAAGTACAATGGACACTTGGCATGGGGATTTGGGTCATTAAGTTTGTGTCGCACAGTGTAATAAATCTGTCAGCTTCTTGGCATTTACAACTTGAGCATTGTTAATTCTGATGCTTGTTGTTGTTACTGTTCTTGTTGTTGTTGTTGTTGTTGCTTCTTAGCTCTTGGCAACGTCATGTCAATTTTGATCCTTTGTGCTGAGTTCACGATTTGAACTGAACTTCGACTTTGGCTAACAGTTGAAGTATTTGACTGTTTAGCATTTGAGTTTGAGTTTGGGTTTTAGGCTGAAATTGAGTTTGATTTCATCAAGGATTTTGATTTGCTACTGTTGCTTGTCTTGCTTGGCCTGTGGCTGATTTAAATTAAATGTGTCAATTCAAAGCGCCATCGTAACAGCAACAGCAACCAACACCAAATAAAAGTCCTTTCGTCATTTTGGCGACTTCCGGTTTTGTTGGTTTTGTTGGTTGGCCAACTTTTTGGCTTGTTTAGTGTCAAAAGTTTATGTGTATATACCACATGTACATACACAAAGATGTATACAGGGTACAAATATATAAGACTGCTTAATATATGCGCCTAGCCAAGCCCAGAACGCTTCATTAAAAGCTACTCACGAATGACGGGAGTTCGGGGAGCTGCTTTGTGGTGCTGGGTGGTGCTGGGTGGTGCTGGGTCTTGTGACGTCTCTTTAAAGCCTTTGCCCATTTATCAACTAATGGCCAAGTTTGTGTGTGCTGTGCATAAAAACTAACTACATACCGTCAAGTCAAGTTTTTGCCGCTGCCGCTTAAGCTACTTAAAGCGAACTTTAAACATGAAACAAATCCCCAACGAGCGGAACTCGAGAGAAACTCAAACTCAAACTGAAACGCAAACTCGAAGCTCGAAACTGGCTACGGCTGTTATTGTTGTTGTTGTTGTTGTTGCTACTCGTACTCATTTTTTTATTGGGATAAAAGTAAAGTTGAGGCTTAAGTAAATAGCACAACGAGCCATGAAGAGGAATTCGAAAAGAACACGTTGATACTTGGGACAAGTCACATCAACATCGCAATTCGTCGTCGTGGAGCACGTTAAACGTTTTTAAATTCAATTTGCAAAGTTGAAAGCTAATGACGGTGCCACAACTAAGTAGCCACTTCAATTGACACCAGACACAAGACACGGACTCCAGCTGGACATTGGAGAAACTTTTACGAACGAGAGATAATTTTTCTAGCTGCCAGCTGAAGATGCTTTTAATAGTCGAATAACTGCAAGTTGAAACATGTCAAATGTCATCGATCCCCTCTAAAAAAACAGAATATCAAATGCGACTTTGCAGTTTAATAAATGATCTCAGTATCCGTAAAATGCGTTAGCTGAGTTGTTACATGCACCTTTTGTGCCCTCTTTCAGCTCTTTTCACTTCACATCATCATGGCTTAAGCCAAGTCCATGACACTTACAAAAGGTTTGAGATATGAAGTTGGACCAACAATCCCATACACTAAAAAAAAACCAGGAATTAAAACCCTAACCGAAACCGTAACCTTTAACCGGTAAAAACCGATTGAAATTTGAAACCGTAACTGAAACCTTAACCGAAAAAAAAAATTATCATTTGACCGAAACCTTAAAACCGAAACTCTGTGAACCGAAATAACCGTTTAGTAACCGACTCATTTTAATGGGTTAATTTCGGTTATTCATACATAAAAAAAAATTATTGTTCATTTTTAATTTTGGTTTTTATTTTCTTATGTTTAATTTTGAATCTTTTTTCATATTCATGATCGAATTTTCATAGCACTGAATAAGCGCAAATAAAAAAATTACCGAAACCGTAACTGAAACCGATATTCGTTTCGGTTTTAATCCCTGAAAAAAAAATTCTGGCTCTAGGCGAATGTTCTTACCTTTGAGACAAAAGTCTCAATTTCAGACATTTCGTCTAAAGTTGTGTTTTACTTACGGTATTAAAATAAGTTATATAAGTAGTTTGTAGTTATGCAAGACAATTTTTTGTGATTCTAGAAATCAGTAACTTTTTAGCAGTGTATCTACAATTTTTCACTAGCTCTGTAATGGTAAGTAAGTGAGCACTCGATGACACAGCAACTCGCTCCAAGTTGCACTTTTACTGCAACCAAGTTGCAGGTCGCAGGTTGCAGCTGCAACTTCTCATAATGCACTTTAGGATACCCGTTACTTTTTTAAAAAAATTTAAAATATTTTTTATTGCGTGCTTTTAGGCACCTATTTGGGGCTACAATTAATGTTGTAGTCGAATATATGTATGTCGATATTACCTGTTAACTGAATATATACATTTTTCTTGGAATTGGAATGAGACAGCAGAAACAAAGTGTGATAGCAGCCAGAGTCTGAGAGTGCTGATAGCTTTTGCGCTTGGCATGTGTGTTCGTAAAAGAAACCAGTGTTGCCAGACAGTTTGTTTTTGCTTGTACAAACAATAAACACCTTTGATAAAGTATACTGTCAACAAATATTGATATTTTCAAAACTTCCGATATCTTATTCAAAAATTTCTGATATCTTGTAAAAAACCTCTTTTCGAGTTAAAAGTCAAGTGACGAAAACAATATCCAATTTGGTGACGAATAATATTAAGTTTTACATATAAATAATTAATAAAAAAATAATTGTTGCATTCGGCACTGCGCAAAGAAGTGATTTTAATTAGGTATGAAGAATTGAGACATTTTAGCGCAATGCTCCGAGTGCCAAACTTAATTTTTTTTAAATTATTTATATATAAAACTTAATATTATTCGTCACAAAATTGGATGTCAAAAATTTTTGGGGCATGAAAATGTTTTCGTCACCATACTTTTACCTCGAAAAGAGGTTTTTTTATAAGATCACTGCGGACGGCAGTCCGCGCTAGTGACGAAAGCAGCACGAAGGGTGCGAAGGCGACTAGCATATATACACAGGAAGAATGGAAGATTTGCTATGACTGTCCGATCAGGTCGAGTTATATACCGATCGAAAGGTATTAATTAAACTTACAAGTGTGCATACTAAGACTTTTGAAAACTCACCTGGTTCGTGAGATAAACAGGTGTAAGTGGGAGGGTCACATTTTAAATGATTGGAGCTAATGGGGCCGCTGGAGCTTTTTGGTCAACATTTTTAATTTTTTAATATTTCTCATAAAAAATTTTGTCACTGGCTCTGCGCAAAAAAGTACTACTAGTATATACTGGTATTTATTAGTTATGAAAAATTTAGCGCAATGTGTCCAGTGACAAAATTTTTTTTTTAATAATTCATGTGTAAAATGTAATATTTTTCGTCACAAAATTGGATATCAGAAATTTTGGGGCATGAAAATGTTTTCGTCACTAGACTTTTACCTCGTAAAGAGGTTTTTTTATAAGACCCACTTAGAGGTCGAATTTCGCAAAACGCCGTCTTATTGCACGATGAAATTATCTCACCTATGTTGTGTGAAAATTTCAGCTCTCTATCTCTTACCGTTTGGGCTGCACGTTGATTCTCAGTCAGTCAGTCAGTCAGTCAGTCAGTGAGTCAGTGAGTCAGTGAGTCAGTCAGTCAGGACAAAGAGTTTTATATATATAGATAACATTTTTTCTTTAAAAAAAAACGGAAATATTTAGCTTCCGCTGTCCGCTGCCTTAATTTTTTTCCTTGCAATTGAACTTTGGCTAAAAAGTCGGATTTGGTGATTTAGCGGGAAAAAGCTAAATTTGGCGGGAAAAAGCTAAATTTGGCGGGAAAAAGCTAAATTAAGAGAATTTGTCAAAATTTTGCAAGAAGAGTTAATCTAAAAGTTTTGTTAGGATATCTCCGATTGCATCCGATTGTTCCTATGGCAGCTATATGATATAGTCATCCGACTTTGACCAAATTTGGTCAGAATGTAAGAGACAGCCCCAATCATACAATCTGTTAGTTTGTTTGAGATATCTTAAGAAACAAAAAAGTTTTTCATACTAAAGGTTTTTTCATCTGATTGTTCCTATGGCAGCTATAAGATATAGTCATTCCACTTTCACCAAATTTGGTCAGAATGTAAGAGACAGTACCAAACATTTAATCTTTGAGTTTTGTTAATATATCTTAAGAAACAAAAAAGTTTTTCATACTAAATGTGTTTTTCATCTTATTGTTCCTATAGCAGCTATAAGATATAGTCATTCCACTTTGACCAAATTTGGTAAGAATGTAAGAGACAGTACCAAACATGTAATCTGTGAGTTTGGTTGAGATATCTTAAGAAGCAAAAAAGTTTTTCATACTAAATGTGTTTTTCATCGGATTGTTCCTATGGCAGCTATATGATATAGTCATCCGACTTTGACCAAATTTGGTCAGAATGTAAGAGACAGCCCCAATCATACAATCTGTGAGTTTGGTTGAGATATCTTAAGAAACAAAAAAGTTTTTCATACTAAAGGTTTTTTCATCGGATTGTTCCTATGGCAGCTATAAGATATAGTCATTCCACTTTCACCAAATTTGGTCAGAATGTAAGAGACAGTACCAAACATATAATCTGTGAGTTTGGTTGAGATATCTTAAGAAACAAAAAAGTTTTTCATACTAAGCAATTCCGTGACCTTTGACCCCGATTTGACCCACTTAGAGGTCGAATTTTGCAAAACGCCGTCTTATTGCACGATGAAATTATCTCACCTATGTTGTGTGAAAATTTCAGCTCTCTATCTCTTACCGTTTGGGCTGCACGTTGATTCTCAGTCAGTCAGTCAGTCAGTGAGTCAGTGAGTCAGTCAGTCAGGACAAAGAGTTTTATATATATAGATAACATTTTTTCTTTAAAAAAAACGGAAATATTTAGCTTCCGCTGTCCGCTGCCTTAATTTTTTTCCTTGCAATTGAACTTTGGCTAAAAAGTCGGATTTGGTGATTTAGCGGGAAAAAGCTAAATTTGGCGGGAAAAAGCTAAATTTGGCGGGAAAAAGCTAAATTAAGAGAATTTGTCAAAATTTGGCAAGAAGAGTTAATCTAAAAGTTTTGTTAGGATATCTCCGATTGCATCCGATTGTTCCTATGGCAGCTATATGATATAGTCATCCGACTTTGACCAAATTTGGTCAGAATGTAAGAGACAGCCCCAATCATACAATCTGTGAGTTTGGTTGAGATATCTTAAGAAACAAAAAAGTTTTTCATACTAAAGGTTTTTTCATCGGATTGTTCCTATGGCAGCTATATGTTTGATATAGTCATTCCACTTTCACCAAATTTGGTCAGAATGTAAAAGACAGTACCAAACATGTAATCTGTGAGTTTGGTTGAGATATCTTAAGAAACAAAAAAGTTTTTCATACTAAAGGTTTTTTTCATCGGATTGTTCCTATAGCAGCTATAAGATATAGTCATTCCACTTTGACCAAATTTGGTAAGAAAGTAAGAGACAGTACCAAACATGTAATCTGTGAGTTTGGTTGAGATATCTTAAGAAGCAAAAAAGTTTTTCATACTAAATGTGTTTTTCATCGGATTGTTCCTATGGCAGCTATAAGATATAGTCATTCCACTTTGACCAAATTTGGTCAGAATGTAAGAGACAGTACCAAACATATAATCTGTGAGTTTGGTTGAGATATCTTAGGAAACAAAAAAGTTTTTCATACTAAGCAATTCCGTGACCTTTGACCCCGATTTGACCCACTTAGAGGTCGAATTTCGCAAAACGCCGTCTTATTGCACGATGAAATTATCTCACCTATGTTGTGTGAAAATTTCAGCTCTCTATCTCTTACCGTTTGGGCTGCACGTTGATTCTCAGTCAGTCAGTCAGTCAGTCAGTCAGTGAGTCAGTGAGTCAGTGAGTCAGTCAGTCAGGACAAAGAGTTTTATATATATAGATAACATTTTTTCTTTAAAAAAAAACGGAAATATTTAGCTTCCGCTGTCCGCTGCCTTAATTTTTTTCCTTGCAATTGAACTTTGGCTAAAAAGTCGGATTTGGTGATTTAGCGGGAAAAAGCTAAATTTGGCGGGAAAAAGCTAAATTTGGCGGGAAAAAGCTAAATTAAGAGAATTTGTCAAAATTTTGCAAGAAGAGTTAATCTAAAAGTTTTGTTAGGATATCTCCGATTGCATCCGATTGTTCCTATGGCAGCTATATGATATAGTCATCCGACTTTGACCAAATTTGGTCAGAATGTAAGAGACAGCCCCAATCATACAATCTGTTAGTTTGTTTGAGATATCTTAAGAAACAAAAAAGTTTTTCATACTAAAGGTTTTTTCATCTGATTGTTCCTATGGCAGCTATAAGATATAGTCATTCCACTTTCACCAAATTTGGTCAGAATGTAAGAGACAGTACCAAACATTTAATCTTTGAGTTTTGTTAATATATCTTAAGAAACAAAAAAGTTTTTCATACTAAATGTGTTTTTCATCTTATTGTTCCTATAGCAGCTATAAGATATAGTCATTCCACTTTGACCAAATTTGGTAAGAATGTAAGAGACAGTACCAAACATGTAATCTGTGAGTTTGGTTGAGATATCTTAAGAAGCAAAAAAGTTTTTCATACTAAATGTGTTTTTCATCGGATTGTTCCTATGGCAGCTATATGATATAGTCATCCGACTTTGACCAAATTTGGTCAGAATGTAAGAGACAGCCCCAATCATACAATCTGTGAGTTTGGTTGAGATATCTTAAGAAACAAAAAAGTTTTTCATACTAAAGGTTTTTTCATCGGATTGTTCCTATGGCAGCTATAAGATATAGTCATTCCACTTTCACCAAATTTGGTCAGAATGTAAGAGACAGTACCAAACATATAATCTGTGAGTTTGGTTGAGATATCTTAAGAAACAAAAAAGTTTTTCATACTAAGCAATTCCGTGACCTTTGACCCCGATTTGACCCACTTAGAGGTCGAATTTTGCAAAACGCCGTCTTATTGCACGATGAAATTATCTCACCTATGTTGTGTGAAAATTTCAGCTCTCTATCTCTTACCGTTTGGGCTGCACGTTGATTCTCAGTCAGTCAGTCAGTCAGTGAGTCAGTGAGTCAGTCAGTCAGGACAAAGAGTTTTATATATATAGATGATTTACTCTGGAACTTTGATCAATATGTATTGTAATGAAAGTAAATTTGAAAAACTATTCCGAATAGAAAATAACCTTCTATCGTTTTAGTTGCCTAAAAAATAACTTGAATAAATATTAAAATTTGACAATAAAATGATGAAAGGATTAAAAGGGAACCTTTGGAACCAGCTGCTCGTTTTTAAGACTATTGTGGTGATTCAGATCGAAAATCCAGTTGTCTTGGTCACAATCAAGGTATCTAATGAATTTCTCGTGAAGGAGACAACAAAGGGAGCTCTCCAATACACATTCCCTGATAAGTCGATGGCTGGGAATTTGCAGTCCAAAGATATTTCATGGCTGTTACGTTGAGTGTCTTGCACTTACACTATCTATTTATATAATCAATGAAACCAAAGCTGGAGCAAAATACATTGGTTAATCCACTTAGTTTAAGCCATCTACTTGGCCAAGTTTTCTCTTACATAATTTGAACACACCGCACGTATCAATCAGGAAACTGGCTGTCTGCTCTTGTCAAAGTCCTTTGTCCAAGCTTACGAGTATAATACAATATTTGAGCATCGCAATCAATTTATTGTACTATATAACCACACTACGCAGATAATGCAATTATCATTTCCTGTTGGCAGCAATGTATAGGGACCAATTGACGGGGTCATAAAGTGCATGTCCTGTGTCAGTCAGGTGCAAAAGCCACAGACACAGCCATGAAATTTACAACGGCAAAAGTGACAGCCTTAAGTTTATCAAATCTTCTACTACAAACAGATTGCCCCTCCCTCCACTTCCCTCAGTCTTATGCTACAAATGACCCATAATTGTCACATAAACTGAGCCTCTTTCTACCTTCTTCCAGTCTCTCTATTTCTAGACTCGCTCTCTATGCTCTGTGTGCTCGGTGGCACACGTTGACTTTTGTTCCGAGTCAACAGCGTGGAATGGCACACAGCAAAAGTAGAAGGAAATTGCCCAACCCGCCACTTTCCTAACCCGAAAAGTGGACGCCGACAGCGAGAAAAATTCATTTAAGCAGTCGGTAAACTGCGCTCTCATCTATCATAGGCCGGGTCAGAACTAGAGAGTCAGAGAACTGGAGGCAGAGCCTGTGGCTGAGACAGGACAGCGCCCAAGGAGGGGAAAACTTAGTTGAGTGCAGGGTTTTCTTCGACACGCCGATGATTGGATACCCTTGCAATGCCCACTCCTCAATTTTAGACCGATTGTATAATAAAAGTAGGCGTGGCTTGAGAAAGCTAAGGTGTTTTTCCTTGTTTTAAGATATTTATTTTCTAAAAGTAAAACTGAAACATTTAAAAATATTAAGAAAATAATTATTTATATTGTATAATCTATGGGATCTGCAACGCCTTTCTTTATTTATGTAAAGGTACAAAAAGAGGATTTGCTCCACACGCCAGGACGAGGACGTGGACGAGGGCGTGGCCAGGAGCAGGTCTAGGACTAGGCTGAGGCCTTGCGGCGAGGCGCGCGCTCGGTTCATAAATCATTAGGCTCGATTGTGTGTACAACACGTTCTTGTTCTAGCCATGTGTGAATGTTTGTTGGCCGGGTTGTTCGGGTGGTCACTTAGCCGTACTCGTACTCGTAGTTCGTGTGGCAGCATCAGTGGGTGGTTGGGAACAATGTGCTGCTGGCTGGGGCGGGGGCTGGGGCGGGGACTGGGGCTGGGGCGTCTCTATGTATATTGCTGCCCTGGCACACACTAAATTAATAAAGCATTTGCTATCTGCGCCGTAAGCACTTCCCCTCATCCCCCCTGAACACATCCTCCCTTTCGGGCACCTCTTGAGCACACCAGAAAAAATTGCAGCTGAAAAAGATAATAAGCAATGAATTATCCTACACGCAACGAGCATCAAAATTAACCTGCCTGACTGTGTGTGTGTGTGTGTGTGCGTGTGTGTGTGCGTGTGTGTGTACGCAGTAGAATTTATCGCACCATTCGCCTGATACTGAAAGTTGTAATTTTTCATGAACTCACACAGAGCAGCATACACGCAAAAGCGATGACGACAATTGAAGGAAGAGGGATTTGGTGGCAAAGGAGTAGAGATGTTGGAACTGGTTGGAGGAACGAGATGGATATGGAGCGACAATGCCAGCGATGTGGCTGACTTTGAGCCATGGCCAAGAACGAGAGCTCTGAGCACGTCCACCCGACAAAAGTCGCCAGGCGAACGAAAGCGAACCGATGGCGGCAAATTTAAATTTATAACAATGTCGTCACTTTCAATTACCCAGACAATTACTTACGGTACAAAATGGTATTGCCGCTATCATTAATTCTGATTTAATTATTGTACATATCTCAGCGAAATTACTTGAGTAAATACGAGTACTTCAATTCTATTACGGTTGTGCTGCAATTCTCAAATCTTAAGAAACTTGATGTGAATATCAAAATTTTTAAGACGTTACATTTCAAATTTTCAACTACTGGACGACATTTTTTATGTAAGGATATTGAAACTCGCACAATGCTCAATTCAACAAACTAAAATACTTGTACTTGTATTTTTATATTGCAATTAAAAATTCACTTAAGTTAAAAAAAAAAAAACTTTATCCTTCAATAAAGATAACAAACTTTTCTTAGTGAAACTAAATATTTTTGCGCTTTGAAAATAAGCATAGTGGAATGGCAATATATTGCTCAGCAAATGTTTCATAATCTGAATTTCTCAAGAAATGAAATTGGAAATGCAATTTCTCTATTTATTGAAGAGTTCAGGCTGTTCATCTGTGCAATCAAAACATAGGGTATTTTCAAGTTATGAGTTCCAATTCCGTACTGTTACTTTATTGAGATCATTTAGGTTAAATTTGCCGCCTGTTGTTTGCACTCACATGTGTTATTTATCAGGTGTGTGGGCGTGTATGTGTGTGTGTCCGGGTATGTGAAATCCAAGTAAGCACTTCATGAAAGGATAAGCTGTTCTGTTTTTGTTTTTGCTCGCACCACATCAGCGTCGGTCGCATCGCGGATGCAGCACACGGCACATTATGCAAGATTAATTTGTGATGTCGTTATAAATAAAAGCTCGAGCATTTTATAACTCGCTTCAACTTGTCTAAATGGCGGCCACGCATACAATTGCCAGAGGTTTTCATTTGCTACGAGCATTCCCCCCAACCCTGCTACCTCGCATTTTTTATATGTAGACCCTGTACTTGGAAAGTACAAAGGGTCTTTTAAGTATGTTAAAAGTAAAATTACCTACACACGTATAGGATGTGTGTGGTATGTAGTTATGTTGTTTACTTCGGCAAATTGACTAATTATATGTCCTAACAGTGCCTGAAATTATTATAAGTTTTGAGAAGTTTAATTTTGGGCCAGTTTGTTGGTGATTCATTAGTTTGTTAATATTAGTTAACTTAGTTTAGTGAACTTTAGTTTTTTAGATACAGGGTCCCTCACAGCTAGGCTCTCTCCATTGTAGCCATTGTCGTGACATCTTCTGCACTCCTCATCCCCATTCAACTCGTTCGCGTTTTCTTTCTCTTTCGTCGCTCGTCGTTTGTTGTTGGTCGTTCATCTTTCTACGAATATGTGGGGAATGTGTGTAGAGCTCGTTCTGACGCTGTTTACATTGCGGTGTGTTGGGTCCGTTAGGTAATATGTGGTATTTGGATGCAAACGGTTGTGGCAGGGCTGAAACCGTGGCCAAGGGGTAGAAGGACGACGCCAATGGCCAACGCCATGGCCAAAAGAATAATGTTTCTCGACAGTAATTCGCGCACGGAACGCGTTTTGTTCACATAATCGGATTTGCAGGCAACTTACACACAAACAAACACACACACACACATGTGTAGTATAAAAAACACAATGACAATAGTCACATTTGGTCCTTTGACTAAGAAGTTACATGTATTTTTTATTCATTTATCGTTATGTGCCAACGAAATGCTTACAAAGGGACAGAGTCGAAAGAGTGAGTGAGAGGGAAGTGGGAATGCAACTCAACAGCTGCTTCGTCAATGTCTGTAAAGCATTTTAAAAACCTTTGAATTACTCCATTACACGTTTAGCGAACCAAGCTTGCAATTAAGTAAGTATCTTTAACTCACAAGTTGTCAGAAGTCCAACACATTTACTTTTTTTCTTTTTGTTACCTTTTTCCTATTACTGTGCAGTAGCTAAGCTTTCAGAGTTTATTCTAGTGAAGCCTTTGACTGCAGTCGAAGGTGAACAAATAAGGTTGCCACCTCGTTAAGAGCTCGCAATCATCATTAAATACATACATAAGTACGTATAATAAGCTTTAATTACATTTTTAAATTCAAGTATTGCAATTAAATAATATGTACTTTAATTTGGTTTTTAAAGCTCCTTATTAACAGGGTAGCCACCTTGCAGAGTAACTAATCACTAATATTGCATACAAGCTGCTTTCAAATATCGAGTTTTTCTTAGGTATACTTTATTTTAAAAAAGTTTAACAAAGTTTTTTCTGAATAGATAGAACAGATACGCCAAAATGATATTAAGAAACTTTTGTATCTCTATTTAATTGTTTCATTTTATACAATTATATAAAAGCCACATCTTTCATAGTTTTTTTTTAAGATAGCAGACTGACATTTTTATAAATAATATATGTATATTATTCGAATTCATTTAAGAGATATTTGTTAGCTGAAAGCTATAAAGCGGCTGTGTGTGAGATAAATGCAATAAATTTGTTATTATATGATATATACACCATTTCTATGCAAAAGTTGGTTTAATTCATCAACATTATGTCGATACATAGTAAATTTAATTAAATTGTTTATATTTATGTAGGTCAAGTTCTCTCTAAAGATCTGCTAAAAAATATCAATATCATTTTATTTTACAATAGTATTTTCGATAGCTCTTCACTATTATTGCAGACCAGACTGCAGATGTATTTACTGAATTTTCCATGTGCTCATTGCCTCCACGATCTTTAGTGTGTGGTGAAACATATTAAATGTGTTCTCGCCGCATTCAAAATTAACAAGAATTCCGACAACAATGCCAAAAACAAGACAACATAAAGAATGCACCATACATACACATGCACATATACATACATATATTGGCAGAACGAGTTTCCACGCTGAAAAATGTAATGAATTTTCGAAATATTTCGAAATGCGTCAACTACTCAGAGTGGCGGGATTGGAGGGAGCCGAGTGAGGGGATAGAAGAGGAGCATTGTCTGGGCCAAAAATTGTGTATGCATTAATGAATAAGTGAATATAAGTATGTATACATATATTAAATATTCAAAATATATGGGAAATATAATTTATTTAATTTACGGGCAAGGGATGAGGAAAAAAGATTGAGGGAGGGAGGGAACTGTTGCAATCGCGTGTAAAGGCTAAAAAGACTGGAGTAAGTTCGCTTGGGCAAAGGATGAAGGACTAAACGGTCTATCAGCAGAGCGTTCATTCAATTAGCCCAAGTGAGGATATCAATCAACGCGTGCCCTCAGCAGTATAATCAATGGCTCTAGGTGGGAGTTGTGTATTTGTATATGTGTGTGGGTGTGTGTGTGTCTGTCTGCGATTGAGTGTGCGTGTGTGAGCTAAATGAGCGACAGCCAAGGACGTGGGAGGGTGTGTGTGCTAGACGTTAAGAGCCGGGAGCTATTTGTGAAACCACCTGGCGACTGAAAAGCACATTCAGCACTTTTGCAATTGGCTGGTGAGGAAACAGCCAGCATGGAAGGACAATCTATTTGGATGAGCTTGGCAAGCTGAACAAACTCTATATCCCTTCTCTCTCTCTGTCTCTCTCTCTCTCTCTCTCTCTTTGGTCAGACTTATAGACGCTATCTTGTAGCCATTGTTATTGCTCCTTAGCTCAGCGCTCGGTGTTGTTCTTGTTGCATTTATCAATTTGTTTGCACACTCATCAATATGTTGCCTGGCACAGTTTCACAGCCTGCACTGTGTCTGTATGTGTGTGTCTGTGTATTTTTCATTACCTTGGCAATAAGAGAGAGCGGGAGAGAGAGAGAGAGAAAAGAAGTGTGTGTTGGGTCAACCCAGGTGAGTTTGCAGCGACTTTAATTAAATGCGCATGAAAGTTGTGGCCAATTGTTGACAGGAGACAGCCTGTCAACCAGGTAACAGTTAACAGTTTGCCGTTGGCTTTCGCTTTAATTGCACGCCACTTGTTAAGCTCTGATTCTGATTCAAATATCACTAATACGACACGTAAACACAGCAGCTGCGCTTCGATTCGAATACAAAAGGCCTATGGATACAATAGAAAACAGAATCATTAAGGATCTTTTTCATTTGCCTAGTTTCCTAGTTTCGTTGCTTAGTCACGCTATAAATATTTCACAAATAGAATATTGAATCATTAGGAACAACAATTCAATTTGCACAGCAACAAAAAAAACGTACAAACAAGAGAAAATTTTTAACAATAAAACAACTTTAAAGTTTAGACATTATAATAAGTTTTTCAACTGCTCTCCAAAGTTTACAGTCAACGACTGCCAGGAGTATATGCATTAGTCGGATAAACATGCTCAAATTCGTAATGAAGTTTTTTTTCCAGGGATTGCAAATAAGAGTTATGAGTCGGAAGAAAACAAGCACTATAAAAATGACAGGGACATTGAAAAAATTTCACACTTTCTACAGCTTTTTAAAAAAAAGTGGCGGTAAAAAAAACTCTCGTGTAACCACGGTCAAGCTTAATTTCGTCTTTTTGCTTATCTACAATGCATTCTCTCAATATGTGTTTTGTGCTTGACATTGGGCCTGGCACAACAAGACTATTTAGCATATTTAAAAAGCAGATGTAAATCTGTTCATACTTATAATACATCAATAGAAAGGTAATGAAGTGTAGATAAAATATATAGGCCGTTTGATGAAATAGGCCTTCCCGATCAAAAGATATTTCAGTTCAACTTTTATTTTTGATTTTTATAGTAAAAGTTGAAAATAACTTTTATTTTAAAAATTGCAAATAATGTATTATAAAAATTGAAAATAAGAGTTATTTTTCAACTTTTTTATAAAAATCAGGAAATAAGTCTTATTTCATAACTTATTTCATAAAACTGGTTTTACCTTATTGAACTTAAAGCGAAAAGATTTTTACTATGGCAGAGCTACGAATCAGGAGCGTTTTATTTATACAACAATGCAAATAATGGTCTTATTCGAATTTTCTCATTTCTATCAATCAATTATCGATAAGATATTATTAATTGAAGATCATATTGAAATTAGTTCTAAAATACCGAAAGAAATTAAAATTAGTAAGCCGGTGGCATCGGAAATTAGAAAGAGATTAACAGATTATTAGAATTTCTTAGCATTTACAGGTTTACCCAAAGGACTTTTGAAATCATTAGAATTCTGTACAGCGCTTTGAAAAGTTACAGTTGAATTCAGAAAACATGAATAATGCTCCAAGAAGTATGCTATAAAAATCTCCATACAAAACTTCCTTGCATTAGATGTACAGTCGTCGGATAAAGTATTTTGACAAAACTAAAGCTAAATCCTCGCGTTATTTGAACTAACTCTATGTTAAGTTCGGCATCAATGGAAAGGTCATTCAAATTCCGTTTGAATGATACAAAACTTTCCTTAACCCATTAAGTACCCATTGAAATTTTTGAACTTTTGTAAAAGTCTACTGTTTTGACTTTCAAAAATCTCTTCGCTAGTATTTTTTATAATTTTTTGAAAATCGCTAAAAATTTGTATTTTAACCCAATTTTCAAAAAATTGTAATAAATACTAGCGAAGAGATTTTTGAAAATTTTTTTTTTCAGGCACTCTTAGAATTGTTTGAAGAATTTTGTTGCATCAAAATATTTTTTTTAAAAAATCTAGGAAAAAAGTCAGAACAGTAGACTTTTACATAAGTTCAAAAATTTCAATGGGTTTAGATTTAGCTTTAGTTTTGTCAAAATACTTAATCCGACCATTGTATGTAAATATTGTCATTTTATAAATTGTTGTTTATTATAAATAAAATGTACATTGTTTGGGAATCGAATATTTTAAACGGAGATAATACTGGAAATATCCAATATATAGAAAAAAAAAAATAAAATAAAAATTTCTCTGAGTGTTTAGGCTGACATAACATAACAAAATATTTGTTATATTTGACAAACAGGGTATTTTTTGTCTATCATCCTAGAGTAAATTATTTTCTGTTGTTTTTGTTTATTCGCTTTTATTCATCTTATTTGATCATTGAATGAAATCAAGGAGTTTTTGTGTTTGTTTGTATGTTTAAGTGCGGCAAATCGCTTGTTACTCGTATTGTTGGGCATTGTGCAACAAATTTTCAAATATAGCTGCCCATGCCCCATTCCTCGTGCCCCCCCCCTCGTGACCGCTTGCTTCCCTCCTTGAGTGCTATTGCAAAAGTTTAATTGCTTGACTTCGTCGGTCCTTTTGTACTGAAGCTGAAGCTGTCCAGATTGTTGGCTTTGGCAGCGACTTCAACTGGCTCCAACCCGATTCTGCTCGTGGTCAGAAGTTGCTCACTCTATTTCTCTCTCTCTCTCTCTTATATTCGCGCTCCGTCTCTCTCCGCTTGGCCTAGGCACTTTACACACACTTCATTCGAGCGTTTTTTGGGCGAACTTTGCTCCTGCAATTGTGCAGCTGGCAAAAATTTAAAGAAAACAAAATGCGAAGCACAAAACGTGACAAAGCAGCGGCAAATGCGAGCAGCAAATAACAAAATAGTGAAATAGTAAAATGCGAAATACGTAAAATATATACATATATCTGCAGCATGAAATGCAGCAAATTGAAATAATACAAGTATATAAAATATGTAGCAGAGCCTAGGCTGCACTGCGAAGAGGACAAGTACTCGTAGTACTCGTACTCGTACTCGCACTCGTACCGAGACCGGGTTATATTATAGTCAAAACTAACAACTTGCAAATTTGCATGGGGAAAGGCAACGCGACGGCTGCATGTGAAAAATGAAAAAGCTGGAAAAGCTGCAGCAACTGAAGTAACAGCAACAACAGCAACAACAGTAAGCAACAAAGCACAAGAGCAACTGCAATTATTTAACAATTTGTACGGCCGAAGTGCTTCAAACTTTTGCTTAAATAATGTGCACTGCATTTTTGTATTGTTTTTCCTTTCTGAAGTTTTTCTTTTTTTTTCGTTTTTATTCCGCCTTTTTCCATTGACATTTTCACATTTTCAACAGAATAATCTATTGAAAGTCTTTTCACAGTTTTCTGATCTGAATGCAAATGTTTTTCGCTCGGACAAAGTCTTCATAAAGTTGAAAAATGAAACACATACGCATCTTCAATGTATTTTTATTTGCCCTTTGCATATTCGAGTGGCAAAGTAAAGCTGGCTTAAGATCACATTTCTATCACTATACATAAATTTGGATGCTCTTGTTACTTGGAGTGCACTGAAAGAACCAAGTACAATATATTCAATTTGATAGGGTATATTCGTTGACTAATATTCTTAATACAATGCACTATGGGGCGAAATCCTAAAAATCGAATTTTTAGTCATTATATCAAAGTATTAATATTACTATTTATTTGTGTTAACATCTTAAGAAAACTTCAAACTGTAAAGCTCAGTACCAAAAATGTTATATAACAGACCAATGTTAAACCTAACTGCTGTTAAAGTCAGCTGTTGCATCCGAAAAGCACGAGCGTTAACATTGCAACATTTTTGCAGCCTATTTTCAAATTAATATTTCCCAAAGGCTAATCATTTTTTTAATAAAATTTAAAATGAATACCAATTATACGGGTTTGTACTATGTGTTGGTTGTACTAATATTTTGTATTTGTGCGTGTTCTATTAACATTTTGTAAAATTAGATAATGCTTTGAAAGCTAATTTCTTGGAATGAAATATCAACTTTTCGGAAGAATTTAGCGAAGATGCTTAACGAGGCTTAACATACGTCCACCTGAATGTCGTAGACCCATTCATTGTTATTTAAATGCAATTTGTCTCAATGTGAAACATTTGCCATAATCTGCGCAAATTGATTTTTAGGACGTAACCTCACCATTTTTCAATGCTGATTTGCTGATTTGCAGTATGAGGTATTTTGAGGTTTTTGACCAGTTTTTGAGGTATTTATTATTAAATCGAAAACTACTTTGGATATTTTGAAAAAATTTTGTCACTCGTCACATTGCGCTAATTTCTTCATACCTAATAAATATTTATTTTTTGCGCAGTGCTGAGTGACAAAATTTTTTTTTAGTAATTTATAAGTAAACCTTAATATTATTCGTCACAAAATTGGATATCAGAAATTTTGGTGCATGAAAATGATTTCGTCACTAGACTTTTACCTCGTAAAGAGGTTTTTTTTATAAGATACCAAATGAATGAAATACCAAAATTAAATTAATAAAGTCTGCAGCTACAAGTATATGAACAACAGTAAGGCCGTTTTTTGGAAACTTTCCTGATACATACCTATACTCGTATATGTTTCTTTTTGTTTCTTTTTCCATTGTTTCTTTTCGCTTTCGTAATGCATTATGTGATCGCACAAATTTTAAGCTGTTGGCTTTGCTAAACCAACTCGTTTGTTTGCTTGCTGTCTTTTGGGCTGTGCCTGTCCATGTTCCTGTCTAGTCTCTTGTTTACAGATTTCCCCACTCTTGCCCTTTCTTCGATCCCTTTTCCCTTTCTTGGCTTACCGTCTACTTGTCTGGGCAGAACTCAAACTCAAACTTTGTCCGGCAACGTCAGCTATGCAGTGATTTTGTTATTCTTGTAAAATATGAGCTTGAATTAGGCACACACACTTACACATACCCAAACACACACTCTCACACGCCAATCAGGCTTGCAAAAGCACACACATGGCAAAACAATGGAGCACAGTGGTTCAATGTGTGTTATCAGAGGGCAAAGCTCTTAAATTAATATATATATTTAAAAATTTGTTTTTTTATTTGTAATTTAATTGTTATAGGTTAGATAAGTATGCGTGTTAGAATGAAGTATTCTAATTTCTTTTATTGAAGAATAGAAAATATTTCGGTTTCAGATAATTTACAAATTGAATAATAATTAAAAATGAATCCATATTATATCGACATGATTCTAAATTAATTTCTGAGTTTAGAGTTTGTTCCTTATTTTTAATAAGATTGAAACCATAAATCAAAAAGTTTATGCTAATTGCAAATTTGAACGAGCTGCAATCATATGTTGTACCACTGTGCAGTCTGCTGTCGTACAAATTTGCGCAAAGTTTTATATTTTCTTGCCTGAAGATTTTGGCCAGCATTTTCTATATAAAGCCAAGAGCTGATAAAAAAACATGTGAAGTGTAAAACCTACAAGCACCGGCATTTCTCTGCTCCAACTGAGGGCATTACAGAGGGGTGACGAAAGGGGCCAAAGTCATGGGGAGAGGGGAGAGGGGAGGAGAGGAAGGGAGATGGAACACAGAAGGCGCAAAAGAAGCACATATGTTCTGGTCCTGTCGGGATTTTGCTCTTTCTGGCGTGACACTGAAGGTGTTTTTGTCAAATGTGCACTCATTTTGTTGAAAAATTGAAGTATATGCATGACTGCTCTAGTGCCCATGTCAGTGCGTGTGTGAGTGTGTGTGTGTGTGTTGATTGGTGTGTGGGTGTTAAACAAAGCTTGAGGATGTGTGAATCCTTTTAGTGTCTTTGCAGATTTTCTTAGATTTCCGGTCACTTCCCTAATGAGTTTTACAGTGTGAAGCATGGAAAAATTTGTTGATACAACGCCAGCACACAACAATGTCACACACACAAAGACACAGTTTCATACAATGTTTAGTGAGCCTAATTTAATTTCCATCTTCATATGCATACAACAAATTGCCAAGTCCTTGTTTGTCTTCGTCTTCGTTCTCGTGTTCGTCTTCGTCCTTGTCATTGTCAATCTTCCTTTGCCATTTGTGTTTATGTACATATATAGTATGTTTTAGTTTAGTTGTGTGTCCTCGTCTAAGCCATCACTTGTGCATATTATGAGGCCAAAACTTTGGCACGCACTAGCCAAGTTAACGGCATTCATGTGCTTAGCTTAATTCCGTTCTTCCTCAAATTCAGTTAGCAGCACTTCACTTGCATTATGGTAGTCCTTTTGGCCAGATGCCCCTTGACGTTCGGCTTGTTAGTGAACTCATGGCCAGAACAATACTGCCAACGAAATGCAGTTACGGGCTCGTACCTTGGGTATCTTATGGAATTTGTCAGGAAGAAGAATTTCAAGTATCTCATAGATAATTAGACATGTTTTTGCATGTCGCCATTCAAGTATCTATTAGCTGATAAGCATTTAAATTGCATGTCATTTCATCTTGTTAGCAAACTTAACAAAATTTGAGAGCAATTGCACTTCGGCGACGTAGCGTGTCTAATTACAAACATTGCTCGGTGTTGCCAGATGTTTTGCGCATGACAAGCTGGCAACACTTTTATGATAATTTGCCTGCTCAATTAGTTAACAAGTAAATGATAATTATTTACCACAGATTGCCGCTCACATTAACTAATTGGAGAACGTTGATGAAACCAATTAAGTACATTTTACAAATTGAAATGAAGAAGATATTTGAATAAAAAGAAATGTTTGTTATGTTATTGGATTATACTTTGTGAATTTGAGAAATACATTTAGGACTTATAAATTATTTGCGGCTTAAATTTGGCTACATAACATTTTGAGATAATTTCTCTTTTTCTACTCTTTAATAATTTTATTAAATTTGTCCAACATTTTTCATTCAAATTTTTCCAGCCAAAAGAAAGAGAGGCCGTTGTAAACTAGTTGATTTGTAATGACTCAAAGTTATACAAAGAATTAAAATACAAAGCCGCGAATCTCATTCCAATCGTGCAATCTCATCCCAATACACCGATTGGCAACTGCCATCGATTGCCGGTGTCACGCGGCGTATGAGTAATTCAACAATAACTTAAATGGTACGAGTCAAATGGCTTAGTCGAGCACAATTGAGCAGAATGAACCACGAATCCACCCACAATCCTCTGTGTAGTGGGTGTCCAAGGGAGAGAGGCGATTTATAGAATGAAATATACACAACACTCGTTGAATAAGCGAAATAATTTATGCATAAATATTCAGCATGGAACATTTGCGACAATGCAAATGTTGAACAAATCAAACATTTTATTATTTAAAGTAATATATAACAATATAAGGCCTGCATTTAAATCTGAGTCTAACTGAAGCTATGAATTATGGCGTATACAATAAAGTTACTGTCCGCATTTAATAAGTACAATAGTGTGACGATGCAAACGTGAAAGTAGGAAAATAGGAAAACAATCGAAAACAGTGGTGCCAAGTTTTCAAAGGCCATTTGCTAGAAAAATTTGCAAACAGAGGGCAGCGGAAACTCTGGCTTTTTTTTTAAAGCTTTTTTCAGATTTTTTTTGTATATGTCCAAAAGTATGAACTAATTAAAGCTGACACTGTTTTGTCGATGCTTGCCAACACCTTTAGTAACACATCGATTGTATATTAAATACTTTTTCTGTGAACAATGTATTGCGCCAAAATGAAAAGACATTATTCCCCTATTGGAAGGCCTGAACTGAAAAAAAAGGGAAAAATAAAAGCCAATATAAAAAATGCACTTCGTGAAAATGCAAAATAATGACAGCACTACAGCATTTTAAATTGAAGTCAATTCCTATTTGGATTCTGGGGGCAACAATACTTTTGCAGAACTGACTAAGGTTGCCATTGATAAATTATCGTTGCCTTGGTCCAATGCCGAAGTGGAGCGCCGAGTTGTGGATACTTCGACTTATGGAAGTCTTTTAGTTAAGTTTAGTTTAAGTTTCCACTCAATTTAGTTTGAGTTAGAGACAATTCGAGTTACAGACGTTCGAGTCATGGAACTTCAACTGTACTTTTATTATGAATTATGAATTTACAGATATGGCTTGCGTAGACTCGACAACTGCTGCTATACATAAAAGCTTTCCAAAAATTTCCTACGGATGATGGGAACGGGATCATATGATAATGAAAATCAGGAGAATGAACACAACATTGATGAAATTATTCACATCTCAAATTGTTCAGTTTCTTTCTTGGCAACTGATTTTGTCCGCTCACTCTTCCACTCTCAGGAGAAAATACAGAGACTAAATGAATTGAAAAACTAGTTTTTGTATGTATTTTTTCCTCGTTCCTCCTCCATCGTTTCTCCCGTTAAAAAGAGCTTTCTTTCAAACAAAAGTTGGCAAAACTGGATGGGAACGCTTAATAAAAAACCTAAATTGTTTACTTTTTTGAAAGACTTTTAGAGTATTGTGTACAGAAATGTTAATATTCTGGGGAAACAATTGTGTAATGAGTAGAAAACACAACTCCAATATATTTATTTTTCAAAACAGGTCCCTATACTTCCTTTATTCCATCTGAATAGTAAGATGTCTCAAAGTTCTTCAAATAAGAATCCCCTAGAGATAACCTTTCTATGAAAATTCATTTGAAAAGAGATTCTAGTATTATCTTTAGCGTAATCGATAGTACCTTTGGTAAATTCTTGGATGGTACATTTGGGGATACAATCAATTGCATTTTCGTGCTCTCATTGTCTCACTTTTTGTCGCCGAACACTACAGCTTTGAATTTCAATCTGAAAAGATTGCAGAAGAGAAGCAGAGAAAGTGTTGCATAAATCTTAGTTCCAACAGCCACATTTAATTGCAAAAGTTTCGGCCGAAATGTGGTGCTGTTTAACTGCTAGTTTTGGGACGTGCCAATGTAACGGCAACTGCTTCAAATTGCCGCCATTTTATGCCCCAAAATTATGAAGCACACACACAGATACACACACATTTTCATAAAGACACGCCCCCTTAGAAGGAGTGGCATTTTACACAGCGCACAGGATTTTTATCGGCTGCCAAATGGCCGACACTTGGCTACTTGTTCACTGATTCAGTTCTCTCAATTTCTCTAGTTGCCCCGATGTTCCATTGTCCAGATTTCCAAATGTCCAGTTGTCCCATTGCCCATTGTGTTGGCCAGCGGCCTAACACATCCTGGCCTGCCCATAAAGCGACTCCCTTTTCCTTTTTTCTTGACCACCGCCAGAACAGAAGAGTACAGTACACGCTCGAAGCGATGCCCCCGAAAATCAGTAAACAGCCAATTTCAACTATTTTACAGGCTGCGTTCGGCATGCCAAGTGGTCGAGTGGTCGGAGCCAAATGTCAATACCATCAGCTTGCTCCGACAATCTCAAGTCGTGAAATAACTAACAGCAGGGGCCAAAAACCAAAAAGACAGAAAAAAAAAATGAAAATTCCACATGAAAATGGAAATGTGAAATGGGTGGACTCAACTAACATATCAATGGTTCTGATTCCTTTGGACTGATTCTACAAGCCACTTTCTGGCTGGCCGCAGAGTCTGCTTGGCATATGTTATGATGCTGTAATTTCCAAATGCCAGCAAAATATGTTTAAACACGTTCTCAAACACATGCGGACAAGTTAAAGAAAATAAGTATCAACGAAATAACATACATATTTCTCAGCATTGGCAATTTTCATTTCATTTAGTGACAATATAAAAAAGATGTTTCATCTGCAGAGTCGGGACTTTATGTATTTTTTCAAATTACTTATTCGGTAAAGCAGACAAGTTATTGTTACGCAAGTTTCGTATTAATCTTAACAAATAAATTCGTTCTATAGATTCAGCTATTGATGAAATGCTTTAAAAAATTGAAGTGAAACTTGAAGCATAATCAAAATAATATTGCGTTTCTCCAATCAACCTTTGATTTAATTATCAATGTCTTTAAACGATTTATGTAATTAGTTGTGGATATAAATACATATATATAAAAAGTATTGTCAGGCTGACCATACTTTATTTTGAGAGTACTTTCGTTTTTTTTTTGTTGTTCGCCTTTTTGGGAAATGTTTGCAGCTATTCAAACCGATATTCAAACATTTGCTGTTAATTTACTAATGGCCATGACATGAGCTACACGATGTTTTTTATATAGTTAGTACCTAAGCCAAACATGACTATGAAGTACTTGCCACAGATAAGAGCCCCACAGGTGACTATAAAAATCGAGGGGCAACTGCTGTTCACCATTCAGTGGAGAAGCCAAAGCATTCGATTTGAAACCACATTGTTCAATAGAATATTTGCTGAAATGAAAGCTTGTAAGTTGCTTAGATTGGGAAAATCTTTCTATTTTTTCGGCTATTCGAGTAACTTTTGGTTCTTTCCCTTGCAGACAACCTGCTGCTGTTCACGGCTGTGATTCTACTGTCCGCATTTGCAGCATCTGCTGAGGCTCACGTCCGAAAAGAGCCTTGTCATTGCCAGAAGACGACAGTGAAGCCGCCTTGTGCAACAACAACTCCACCCTGTACTACAACAACACCATGTGAGACAACCACAACACCCTGTACCACGACACCATGTGAAACGACAACAACACCGTGTACCACAACAACCTGTACCACAACAACCTGCACCACAACAACCTGCACCACAACTCCGTGTACCACAACAACCTGTTCCACAACACCTTGTACCACAACAACCTGCACCACAACACCTTGTACCACAACAACTTGCACCACAACAACCTGCACCACAACAACCTGCACCACAACAACCTGCACCACTACAACTTGCACCACAACACCGTGTACCACAACAACCTGCACCACAACAACCTGCACCACCACTCCTTGTACCACAACAACCTGCACCACAACAACCTGCACCACAACAACCTGCACCACAACAACCTGCACCACAACAACCTGCACCACAACACCTTGTACCACAACAACCTGCACCACAACAACCTGCACCACAACAACCTGCACCACAACACCTTGTACCACAACAACCTGCACCACAACAACCTGCACCACAACAACCTGCACCACAACACCTTGTACCACAACAACCTGCACCACAACAACCTGCACCACAACAACCTGCACCACAACACCGTGTACCACAACAACCTGCACCACACCACCTTGTACCACAACAACCTGCACCACAACACCTTGTACCACAACAACATGCACCACAACAACCTGCACAACAACACCTTGTACCACAACAACCTGTACCCCGACACCCTGCACCACAACACCGTGTACCACAACAACGTGTACCCCGACACCCTGCACCACAACACCGTGTACCACAACAACCTGTACCCCGACACCCTGCACCACAACACCGTGTACCACAACAACCTGCACCACAACACCTTGTACCACAACAACCTGCACCACAACACCTTGTACCACAACAACCTGCACCACAACACCTTGTACCACAACAACCTGTACCCCGACACCGTGCACCACAACACCGTGTACCACAACAACATGTACCCCGACACCCTGCACCACAACACCGTGTACCACAACAACCTGCACCACAACACCTTGTACCACAACAACCTGCACCACAACACCTTGTACCACAACAACCTGCACCACAACACCTTGTACCACAACAACCTGTACCCCGACACCGTGCACCACAACACCGTGTACCACAACAACATGTACCCCCACACCCTGCACCACAACACCTTGTACCACAACAACCTGTACCACAACACCGTGTACCACAACAACCTGCACCACAACACCTTGTACCACGACACCGTGTACCACGACACCCTGCACCACAACACCGTGTACCACAACAACATGTACCCCGACACCATGTGAAACGACTACAACACCCTGTACCACGACACCCTGCACCACAACACCGTGTACCACAACAACCTGCACCACAACACCTTGTACCACGACCCCCTGCACCACAACACCGTGTACCACAACAACCTGTACCCCGACACCCTGCACCACAACACCGTGTACCACAACAACCTGCACCACAACACCTTGTACCACGACACCTTGTACCACGACACCCTGCACCACAACAACCTGTACCCCGACACCCTGCACCACAACACCTTGTACCACAACAACCTGTACCCCGACACCCTGCACCACAACACCTTGTACCACAACAACCTGTACCCCGACACCCTGCACCACAACACCTTGTACCACAACAACCTGTACCCCGACACCCTGCACCACAACACCGTGTACCACAACAACCTGCACCACAACACCTTGTACCACGACACCTTGTACCACAACAACCTGTACCCCGACACCCTGCACCACAACACCTTGTACCACGACCCCCTGCACCACAACACCGTGTACCACAACAACCTGTACCCCGACACCCTGCACCACAACACCGTGTACCACAACAACCTGTACCCCGACGCCCTGCACCACAACACCGTGTACCACAACAACCTGCACCACAACACCTTGTACCACGACACCTTGTACCACGACACCCTGCACCACAACACCTTGTACCACAACAACCTGTACCCCGACACCCTGCACCACAACACCTTGTACCACAACAACCTGTACCCCGACACCCTGCACCACAACACCGTGTACCACAACAACCTGCACCACAACACCTTGTACCACGACACCGTGTACCACGACACCCTGCACCACAACACCGTGTGAAACGACTACAACACCCTGTACCACGACACCATGTGAAACGACTTCAACACCGTGTACCACAACAACCTGCACCACAACACCCTGTACCACGACACCATGTGAAACGACTACAACACCGTGTACCACAACGAAGAAGGCAAATAATGCAGCCCCAATTGTAAGGGCTAAACGTACCACAACAGCAAGGCCAGAAGGTGACGCAACAGCAAAGCCTAAACGTACCATAACAGCAAGGCCGGAAGGTACCGCAACAGGAAAGCGTAAACGTACCACAACAGCAAGGCCGGAAGGTACCGCAACAACAAAACCGAAACGTAGCACATCAGCAAGGCCGGACCAGACAACGACAATCAATCCGATGATTCGGGCCCCGATTGTGAGCTCGGAACTGAGGTCAGTGAATGATTGCATGAACCGCGCCGACGGATCGATCTTGACTGATCCCAAGCATTGTCGCCGCTACTTCGTCTGCCGCAACAATCAGCCCAAGCGCAAGTTGTGCCCCAGTGGCCAATGGTACGACCGTGAGGCCCAGAGCTGCCTTAAGCGCAGCCTGGTTGCCAACTGTCCCGCCGGCCGCAACTAAGCGATTAACTGTACACTGGATGCGCCGGATATAGAGAAGCACCCTATGCTCTGGGCTAACAGGAAGCGGAAGCGGAAGAGAAAGAGAATGGTACTGATAGCCTAAAGCACAGGGTGCTTTTACTAATACCCTCTTGAAGAGAAGCGTAACGAGTCCAGTTACAAATTCAATTGTTTTATGCTTTTTTTTTCTTCAATTACATTGTAAGCTGAGAATAAATGATGTAATACTGCTTTAAAAAACAGGGTATGAACAGAGGGTTGATGGTGATAAATAGTGCCATTTTCTGGTATATTAATGTCGTTTTGTTAATAGAAATCCAGAGCTAAGCTCACGATTAAGCTGTCTGGCTGCCAGAAGTGTCAGACAGTTCAGTTCAGGCCAAAAGCTGCTGCCCCAATTGTAACACCCCCCCCTCCACCGCCTAACCTTTTGACAGAGAGAGTAGTAGATGGGGGTGGGAGGAGATTGGGGCTTATATGAATTGCTATCAATTTACAGAGCTGCAAAAGTTTTGAAGCTGAAAAGGACTTTCAATCAACCAACAAATGGCAAAGGCAAAACAAGGCTATAAATTTGTCAACACTTTGGGCCAATAGCCGCGAGCGCAATTTTTACTCTAACTGTAACTTTCAACAATGTCACTGTGTGCATGCGTGTGTGTATGTGTGTGTGTGTGTGTGTGTGTGTAACAAGCGTCGAAAATTGAGCTACAGCTATAGGATTTTTATAGGCGTCAAATTTTTGGGCGCCATTTAGTGCGACGTTTGTGAGTGAGTGCTTGTGGGATTATAATGTCATGCTATTTGTTATTGTTCAAAATGCACATAGAAACAGAGAAAGATAAAAAGGAGACAGAGAGAGAAAGAGAGAGAGACAGTCAGTCAGAGAGCATGATTTGTGCATTCAGTATCAGTATCAGTATCTGGAAAACTCTGCCGTGCTTTCCCCCTTCCTCCCAAAATATGCAACATCTTTAAAAGACACACAAGTATTATCGTATATCCGCTTGTGCTTTATTATTTTCGCGTCAGTCTTTCAGTCTGTCCGCCTGTCGATTTCTGCTTTTGTTACGCTTTCGTTGGCGCTTCGCTTGTTTGCGGCATTTTGCATTTTTGTGGGTCACAAACACAAATCAAAAGCAATGCGCTTCGGCTTCGTCTCCTTTGTCTCCCTCCCTGCCTCGCCACAGAGTTGTATCATATTTCACTTGGGTATTCGCCGTTACTTTCCCACCATTCCCCACCGTTCCCCCCTCGACCCCTTTGTCTTTCCTGTTTTCCACTTTTGCCATTACCAAAACAGCCGCAGCCACAAGAGCCACGGCGAAAGGTTCAGCCAAGAGGCGAAACATGGCCAGAATCCAGTAATAAAATGCATAAAAATCAACAAAACTCCGAGTAACTTTAAATGCAAAATGGCTACACGAAGCGTTTGTCATATTTTTTATGCCACTTTTTCTCATACTCTGTAAACTGAGAAGCAACTGAAGGAGCTTGCCTAATGCCACAAAATTTGTACATACTTAATCACAAATCGCTGTTGTCGTCATTCTCTCCCATATTTAGTTTTTTACAAAATATTAATCACAAATATCACTTAAATCTAATTTGTAAAGTATTTTGCTTTTGATAACTCGACTATTTCTGCACTTTCTTGGCGTATTGTATATACAGATTTAAGATTTTGAATTTGTGTTTGTCATGTCGCATGAACTGCATAAGAAATGAGAGTATATGCATATAGTCTCGTTCTCGTCTTGTGAACTCTGTGAATCACTTCTTTCAATAACTTAATGGTAACGAAATGCAAGAGTTGGGGAAATGCTTACAAAATGTTTGACACATAATTTGACAGAGTGCGTTTTCATAAATGTTTTATTAGCAATCTTTAGTATAGTCCCGATTTAAAAACTGGTTTGACCTTTAAATCTTCCTTGGACAGAAATTTTAATGCTTTTAATATATAAACTTAGATCCAGCGCATTTCTAATTAAGAGCAATTATTAAAACCTTGGTCTAAAAAACCTAATAAATTCACATAAGCAAGATGAGAAAATAAAATAAGTAAATTTAAATAATTTTATTTTGATTATAGCCATTAGTTAGTCAATTTTGAGTCTCCACTGTAGCATAAACGAAACACGTATTAATAGATAAGAATGCATGCATGTCCAATATATTAATGCCATAAAAAGTCTGAGCCCAATGGGGGTGACTAAAAGGTAGCAAAATATACATACACACCATACCTGTTAAATAATGATTAGTAATCATAATCATTAGTAATTAAATTATTTTTGTTTAAAAGTCGAACCAATGATTAAACTACGATTATTTTCGGTTTTGCCCAATTATTTAATGATTACGATTAGAAAAAATCAAAAAAAAATCTAAAATTATTACAATTATTCAAAATAATCAGAAAAAATCAAAAATAATCAAAAATAATCGTTTTGAGTATTTCGGATTATTTTTGATTTTTTCTGATTATTTCTGATTTTTTTAGATTATTTATGACTATTTGGTAAAAAAAACCAAATTATTTTAAATTTTCACAATCAAAATAGCCATCAATACTTACCAAATATTATTAAGCATTTCAATTATTTAGAAAATCCACTAAAATAAATGCTCTTTTTACACAAAAAAATTCGTCAAAGCAAATTTTTTTAACAGGACAGGGGAATCGAACCTAAACATTAAAAATTAAGAGTATAACAGGTCAGCAACTCTAACTAGTGAGCTACGGAAATATTCTAGCTGCTCCCTTCTTTCTTCTGAATTTAACTGCTTTAGACAGCACAAAAAGCAACTATAATCAAAAGCTTTGGCTACTTGGATTGGGAAAATTTAAAATAATTTGGTGTTTTTTTACCAAATAGTCATAAATAATCTTATAAAATCAGAAATAATCAGAAAAAATCAAAAATAATCCGAAATACTCAAAACGATTATTTTTGATTATTTTTGATTTTTTCTGATTATTTTGAATAATCGTAATAATTTTAGATTTTTTTTTGATTTTTTCTAATCGTAATCATTAAATTATCACAAATTTTTCAACAGTGAATTATATAATCACTACGATTATTTCGAATAAATAATCTAATTGATTAGTAATTCTAATCGAAATTTAACAGGTATGATACACACACATGTGTATTTTGTGAATTTTGAATTTGAATTTTGTTCTCAAAATAATTAAAAATGTGTGTTTGTATCGCACTTAAAAACAAGCGATTCAGTTCCACTTGTATCTGTTGTCTGTGCTTAATGTTGCAATTTAATTATAGTGCGGCATATTTCACATACATCAACATATAGCACAATGGAAGGAAGAGTGCCACGCCTACATCTACACATATATATATATATCCCATGGGCTTACATTGTGTTTCCTTTGCGCGACATTTGATAATTTAATTTATATTTATTTCGTTTGTGGTTAAAAAGGGCGAATAAAACATAAACCATCATTGTTTGTTTTCGTTATTTAATTGCTGTGTAGTGTAAATGTTGTTGTTGATGGCAAGTAGTCGAGCACAATTATAATAAATAATAACTGGTCATTGAATTATGACACTTACCTTAAATCAGAGCGTTTAACAAGTTGACGTTAATCATGCGCCATGTTAGCCTGAAGTTTGATTGCTTCTCAATTAATTATATGTTTTCTATTGTTGTAATTATTAACGCCGTTTTTATTTATCACTATTTTTTTGCAGTTATTTTTTAGATGCTTGTGATTACTTCAACTTGATTTCATTCGCTCTCATTGCTATTTATGGGACTGATCAAACACACACATTAGATTTATTCAGCAAACACTTCAATGGCAACAAAAACAACTTGGGGAAAACCGCATGGCATTTCCAATTACTTAACCTTCAGCTGATTTTCTGGCAAAAGAGATTTGCAAAATTCGAGATTTATAAGAGACACCACAAATAACTAAATTATGCACGAGTCGCTTAATCAAGCCAATATACTTAATCAAAATTAATTAAGTTACGCTATAAAGCCTGTTAATGTGCGTTTATCATAAAGACAGTTCAAATTATGTGCTGAACAAATAGTCAAATAAACTCATTGCTTGCCTGACTTGTTGACAATTTGTCAATTCGGACTGACTTAGAATCACAAGCAGATATATTAAAGTGCCACTTGACTTAAGAGAAGATACTCTTAAATCTCATAAATAAATGTCATACATAATATAATATTAGGGGAATAATTATGAAAATTACAATCAAATGTTTTACTTCAAAAAAATGAACTCCACAACTTTAGTTAATTTAATTCAGTTCATTTATTAGTGAACTAGATTTAAATCAAAAATTAAAAGCAGATGAAACAGAAAGTTTACTCTTGGAATGAGCCAAGTTTAGGTATCATCAATTAAGTGGTGTTTAAATTATTTAAATGAAGATCTTATTTGATTAGTAATCTGTTGCCTGAGCAACTGTCAGTAGGAGCGATAAATGAATGAAACATGAGGAGGAAGCGAAACTAATAAAGCGAAAAGCGAAATAAAATAGAAAATATGTTAACTCCCCGAAGGGCCAAAAATTTTTGGCTCATTTTGCAGATTGCGCGGTGAATTTTTAATTACACTCGAAAAATTCTAAATTGCAACTAAAGTTTAAATGAAGCGCAGACACAGACACTCGCACACACACACACACGCACACATGCGAATACACACACTCAGCTGGCAGTTATTTTCATTATTAATTAATGCGACGCACTGTTTCAGGCAGACAACTTATGTACACAAGCACATACATATTCATATGTATAGATATATGCATACATACATATGTATAACTGTAAGCACTTCTCAGCCATTTCTCCACCCTTTCACAGTTCGCACAGTTGCTGAGAAAAGTTTGCGCCATTTGCAAGTGAAAGTTGAACTCAAGGAAAATACTTTGTGGAGCAATTGAAAAACGTTCAACAAACTTTTCGCGATGTTCATTTTTAGCCACATCTGCCGACGCTTTAACAAGATGAGGAGCGGAGGAGCGGAGAAAGAAAGAAGAAGAGAATAGGGGGGCGCACAAGTTGTGCAATTTTGACCCGATTTGTACAATATACATACGCATTTTTCACATATTTTCAAAATATTCGTTTGGGCAACCAAACAGCTGAATTCAATTAAAACTAACCGGAACCAGCAACTAGTTCCAAAAACTTTTAATGCCTACTTCACAACAGCGAAAATACCAAGGGTACAGTGTGGCAAAACACAACATTACACAACAAGGACATTAACAGTGATTGTAATATGTTATTTGGTAAGCTAAAGTAAAAGTAAATAAAATAGTCACATAATATTTATGACACATACTTTTTTACACATAAACAATTTGAATTTATAAAATTAGCAATTTTGTTATTTGTCCAAATGTGTTTTGTACCACTGTTACGTGAGCTACGATAAGTGCGTTCATTAAACAGGCACTTTGCCTAGCCTTGACCATAATGAATGAGAATGATAGACTGATAGAAAGAAAGAACATAGTTTGAATGTATATTAAAGCTGAAGATAGTCGAACGGTGTCAACATTGAAATTGAAAGGGGTTGAGGGCCCAAGTGGTTTATTCAATGGCGTCAAAGAGAGAATAACATAAGAGACCGAACGAGACAGAGATTGAGAGAGAGAGGGAGAGAGAACTGCGATAATGCTCACTATGGTTCGCTCTGAAGGGAAGCGTGAAAAGTGAAAGTGAAAATTTGTTGTTACACCTTCAAAAAAGATGCGATGACCGACGCCAGAAATGAAACAAGAATGAGACGAAAAACTAAGCGCAAAGCAGGAAAAGCGTAATAAATAAAAATCATATAAAACAGCCAGAATAACAAAAACAACAGCATCAAGTAGTAGTTGTGTGTGTGTGTGACAAGTTGCTGTTGTTGCTGTTTGTGCTGTTGTTGTTGATGCTGCAGCGACCAGCGCCAAACATGCGAGTACATAAATTCTTTGGCAATTTATTATTAGAAAAAAAGCAGACGCCGAGGCCGCCACAGTGAGAGAGGAAGACGGAGAAAGAGTGAGAGAGAGAGAGAGAGAGAGAAAGAAAGCTGCAGGGCTAAGGAGCCACAACGGGGTGGCTATTTTTTGTTTAGTTGTTCGACAAAAGCAACAACAACACACACGGCAAGGATGTGACAAAGTGAGAAGAAGGATCAGAAGGGGGCAGAGGTAGAAGAAGGGGCAAGGGCAGGGGGGTTTGCCAAGCGTGCGTTTATATATATAATATATATGTAATTGAAATATTTGCCATGTTATTATTAATATTATTATTATTATTTTAGAGCAACATTATGATAGCATTATTGGTATGTGTGTAGTACGAGTGTGTATAGAAAACTGGAAAAACTCTGCGCTGTTGAGGCGCAACGCATACACACACACGCACACACACACGCACACACACACTCTGAAAAATACATGGGCGTTGCAGACACGCGCGCCATATGCTGAAAGTTGAAGCGTCGCGTCGCGTCTCGGCGTCTCTCTAATATCATAGCGACATTGCCCGTTGCCCGTTGCCTAGTCAATATTTCATTTGGCACTTGAACCAAATACTTTTAGTTTGCTGCGACGCAGACGAAGGTTGCTGAGGACGCTGACGCTGCCGCCGATGCCAAAGTCGATGCCGATGCCGATGTCGATGTCGATGCCGACAGCGATAGCGACAGCAACAGCCACTTTAATCTTACCTAAATACACACACATATGTACATATACATACATATGATTTTATCTTTTAGAATACATCTATAGTAATTGATTTCTGCTTATATTTGGTTAATTTAGCTCGTATATTGTTTGCTGGCAACTCTTTGGGATAACTCGCGGCAACTCGGCGTATGCGTAATATTCAACAATGCAGACATAACACAAACTACGCAAAGGAATTGACAACACACACATATGTGCAAATATTCTAAGCGGCCCGGAGATATAAAAGCTAACTTGTGTTGTGTTTTTATTAGAAGAAAATAGCGGAAATTGCGAAGAAAATTTTATTGCTTACTCGAAAAATTTTAACTTAAATGAATTTGCAAAAAAACTCACCAAAGCTAATACGAATATATAATAATATAATGTTATGGTCCCCCTTCCATTCACAAAAAAAAAGAAGTATTCTCCGAACATTTATTATTACGTATACGGCACGTGGTAAGCCACCAACTTATCAAGCTAGCAATAAGACAATTTGACAAAGTAAAGACATTGTTATTTTAGGTATAACAATTCTGATCCAAGGTATTTACATATGAACATATCTAGATATCTGTATATATAAAATTCTTTTTCCTGACTGACTGACTGATGAAGTTCCAATGGTTTTCCATCCTTGATTAAATTGATTAAAATCCAAACTTTCTGTTCTAAAGTTCATAGTTTAAGCCACGACTGATCACATACATATACTCGATTAAGGTTAACAAAGAATTTTCATTGAGCTTGTTACACAAACATTTTCACTAATTGTTCACGCCTTTTCTTGCTCAACACATTTGGAGATATGCAAAAAGGAGAACGAGAAGGTTGCAAGCAAACAAAATAGTTAAAAGCAGAAATACTCGAATTTCCAGGAATTGATTTCAATGGCTGCCACAAATCAAGATTTTTCGATGAATTCGAGTGAAAAACATTTGTGATCCATTCCATTTTTCAAATTAATTACCTTTATTTGGTATGTCTGAGTAAGTGAATTTTAAGCGCCGCCCAGAGAATGAACGCAATTTAATAGCATTCCTCAATAGTTTCGAAGTTCAATAATTGGAAATTAGAGCCGTTGCCACGGGTAACTGGACTTTGTCAGAATGAGAATTCTTACATTCCTCTGCCTTACAGCATTTAATTTGCTTATCTTGTGTTAAAAGTACTCCACGATAATTATTCCATCGTCAACAGGTTTAATTGACAAAGCAGGAAAGAAATCCCTCGTCTCCTCATATAATTTCCATAAAGTGAACAGAAAATGGGCGTATTTATAAATAGAAATTGTAGGTGTTCACTCAACTTGTTTTCCAACAAGAATACTCAAATTTCAAGATGAATTTATTAATTATTTTGATGAGCCTAATAAAAGGTTGCATTTGCGGAAAAACATGATAATTATCATTGAGATAGCTCGAATACTCTTTGTTGTTGTAGCTAAAAAACAGAATGAATGAAGCTAAAGAACTGAAGACACTCGTATTTTTTGTTGAATGGATGTCGCAGGCATTTGAAGTGAGAAAGCTAGTTCTTGTTTTTGGCAACAAGCTGATTGTGGTAATAGAACAAACTGAAATTAAATAGTCGCATTTATCTGGCCAAGAGACATTTTGGGAAATGCAACAGGTTCCTTTGCTCGAAGTCTTATTGTTTTTCTTGTTTTCAAATGCAAAACTAATTGCGGCTTCATGAAATTTCTTAGACTGCAACCAATGAAGCAGGATTTCAATAAATGTCATAAATTTGCCAGACGACTTAACAAATTGCAAGCTGAGTGTGCCAGAGAATGAAAATCGAAATGGCAAAGGAAGGAGAAGTGGAAAGTGGGATTGGGAATGGGAATGGGGAATGGAAATGCTGTAGGAGTACGGAAGTTGTGTCCTACAAAGCCACTTCTTCTCCTCCCTCTCTGCTTTACTTCCTTCTGTCTTGGGGCTTTGGTGATTATCGTTCGTAATGCTCGCTGGCGGCTTTCATTACTAGAAGAAGAGCTGGAAAGCGAAAAAGAAAAAAAAAATCAGAAACAGCCGCCACTTCAACTGACCAGAAAATAAAAAGTGCGCCGGTAGAAGAAAATACCAAAAGGAATAAATGAAAAAGAGAAGTACAACAAAAATATATAAGTTTTTTGCTGCTGCTGTGCATGAAAATGGAAAACCAAAATTAAATTTCCATAAGCAAAAAGGAAAAATCAACGCATCAAGAGACGAGAACAGTGAACCGAGCAATGAATAGGACAGATGGACACGGGGACAGAGGGACAAGGAGACGTCGCATCACGAGATTCGGCTGAGAAAATTCAAAAGCTTTCACTTTTTAGCCGACAAGCATCTCCATTTCTCTCTCACCCTCTCTCTCTCTTTCCCTCTCACTCTCTCTCTATCTCTCTGTCTTTCCTTTAGGTTCTTTTCAAATAATTTTTCTTTTGCATAATAATGAAATTAAATTGCTGCCTTATACACACAATCATACATGCAAACATCCACATACACATACATATACATATACCTAGAAGATACGATCTGTTTGTGAGAGTATTTTTATCTCGGCCACTTTGCAGTGGTTTTCATTTCTGTGGCAAACTGCAAAATTGGGGAACAACAAACTAAAGATGCGCTCTAGAAATGCAGAAGTCGAAAGATTTTCCTCACACACACACACACACACACTCACACGCCTTCAAAGGCCTTATCATAAGTCCATCATAAGTCTTATTAGTAAGTACACATACTTATCAACACATTGGCCCTGTAAGCCAAAGGAATTGGAAACGTTAATTACTTATTTAATATCTGCTGCATTTGAGCTTTAGCAGCTTACTGAATGTGGAGTGGAGTGAATGCTCGACAAAATCGACAAGATTATTGTTGTGTTTACTTAAGATACAAGTTAAGTGCTTAAACTTGAATCAGCTATTGGAAAACAGCCAGCAAATGGTGCTAAATATCTAAGCAATTCACAAACTATCGATGACATTATTCGATAGTTTGCACTGTACATTTCTTTTAAATTTTTATATCAAATTTTTTTTATTCCTGTAAATTATTAAATTAGGTCAGAGTCTGACCTACTTAAAGGGTTGAACAAACTGCTTCAACCAATATCGATATAGGCATAGTTTTCTAAACGCTTCTATCCAAAAACTTAATTTTTTGCTTAATCTTTTAGTCAATTTTTTCAAGCTAAAAACTTTATTTTAAAATAGTCTTATGAACACACTGCCACTATCAAAGGTATTTATTGGCCTTTTTTTCTGATAAAACCTATTTGGACTTTGCCCGACGAATTTATCGACTTAAGTCCCTAGGAAGTTGTAGTCCAAACAAATATCTGCCTGTCATTTGGTCTTGGTCTTCTTATTTTAGCCAATGTAGGTCAAGAATTTACATACGTAAATAGCCACAAATGTTTCAACCGCTGACCAATTTTCGGGCCAAGTTGTTTTGCGTTGGGCTTTAACGAAATGAAATTACCAACGTAATCTGCCAACAGTTCCCTGAAGCGTGGAAAATTCCGGTGGTCGCTCTGGTCCAGCTCTTAATGGATGAATGTATATGGCACAAGAATATACTATATCTGTATACCACAAAGTTGGTCTTCGTACAATTTATGGAATAAAAACTCGGAGCTGCGAATTACATACATACAATTTTCGAATATAAACACGCACAAACATTGGTTTGATAGACCCAAAACTAGATTATTCAACTACGTAAAGCTTTAACCCTACTATTAATTTATAATGCTAGGCTTTTAACAGTTCTGTCTGTACTTTTGTTGCCAACTAATGTATCTTTTATATGCTATACGGCTTCAGTCGAGTTTAAGCCGTTGTGAATCACTAATATTGAGTTTCTAAAAGTGCATTATAAGTAGTTGATTAACAAAGTTCACACATCGAAATCTAAATAAACGCATTGGCTTCAACACTGAGTATGTATAACCACAGGATCTCTGGACATGATTTGATCAAGATCCATTGATAATTTGTACCAAATGCACTTTTTTTGAACTTCTAGAAGTCTACAGGATGCTTTGAATGTTTTTTCAACTTTTACTTAAGAATAACTATAAATTATTTATCTGCATCTTCAGTTAACGAAGTTAAAGAATTTTTCTTTTAGATGAAAGACCCTACAAATTATTTCAAAATACTCAAGAAAGGAAATTGTCTTCGACCATGTAGACTCCAAATATGAATTTAATTTTTTTCTTTTATTTTTATCTAGAGAAAAATTAATTTGCAAATAACTGATCCTATGCAGACCATATCAATGATTTTATGATTTAAATTTATTTTGTACTTCCAGAGAAAATTTTGTGTAAAAGAAAATTTTTGCAACAATCAAATAGCGTTTAAAGGAACCCAACATATTCAATTAGCAAGCTGCTTCAGACCAAAAAAGGTTAAGATCCCATTTTAGGGGTAATTTATAAAGGAGAGAAATTTGAGTTGTCAACAGTCCCAGTTGCATATACCCATTGTTACGCTTTTGGGCTTGCAGGGTATGAAAAAGAAACTATAGAAGAAAACGAACACGGCGAAGAAGGAGATGGGAAAAGATGAAGACGGAGACAGAGACAGAGCCCAGTGCGTGTCAGCCTTGAGCTACATTCAGCAGACAGGCGGACAGACAGACGGCAACACACAAAATTTTGTACACGTTCATAATGCAAACTTTGGCCAAAAAGAAAATGCGGCAGGGAAAGAAAGAACGACAGAGCGACAGAGAGAGAGAGAGAGAGAAAAGTGGGAGATAAAAGTGAGCAAAGAACGGAAAAGAAAAGACGAAAGAAAAACCTTCGTCAAAGTTGCCGCTATCAATTTGTTGTTATTGTTTTCACTTTATTTTATTTCATTCTGCCTTGTTTCTGGCTGACAACAGCAGCAACAACAATACAAATATTAATAATAATAATTATAATAATAATATACATATACACATATGTAATAATTTCTTCGGTGAGCTCAGCTGCGCTGCGTTGCGTAGCAAAAAAACGGGGAAGTCCACAGAAAAGCAAGAAAGAGCCGAAGAAAAAGGACGAGAAGCGATGGAATAGAGAGGAGAGATGTACATATAGTGTGTATGTCTGTAGTAGATGGATGTGATGTAGCAGGGAGCGAGGGGCGAATGGGGAATGGGGGACACATATCAGAAGTTGATGGCATCTGTTTAATTTTTGCTGCTGTTGGTTTTATTAATGAATTTTTATGCTCAGTGGGCGACGCTCAGTTTCTCTTCTTATTATTGTTGTTGTTGTTGCTAATGCTTGTTGTCGTTGTTGTTGTTGTTTTTGTTGTATTTTGGCTGCGTGTGTTTTTACTTGTGGGCTTTGGCTATAGCTAAAAATATGTCTGCCAATTCGTTAAGTGGCTCAACTGACACATATACGAATAAATGTTTGTGTATATACATATGTATGTATGTATATACGTATGCACACTGTACAGTGGAGTCTGCTTATGACAAAGGAGCATACATATATTTTTGACATTGACAGAATTTGTCACACAAAGTTTTTAGCGAGAGTTCACTGTTTGCATTCGACATTTGTCTTTGCTTTGTTTTCTTTGGCTAATTGCGAAATGTAATTGCCGTGCGGTTGTTGTTGCTGTTGCAGTTGTGCCTGTTGCTGTTGTTGCTGCTGCTAATATTATTGACGTGGCCCAACATGATTTGCATTTTTGGCGCGCACTCAAAAGCCGGCAATTGCAATTGCCAATGCATTGGCCGCATTTACTCACACTTGCACTTTTTCACTCTTTTTACAGTTGTCACAATTATTGGAAACAACAAATCAACAATTTTATGAAAAAAAAAAACAAACAAAAAATTAAAAAAAAAATGTTGAAATCGATTCTTGTAAATCTTTGTGTTGTTTTTGTGCTTTGCTTTATTTATTTCTGATTTCTGTAAATGTTTGCTAGTGTCGCACTTTTGTTTTGGTCTCTCGCACACGCGACGATCTCGAACTCAAAATGGAACCGCCTTCATCTGCATCGTGTCCGTGCACGTGGCAATCTCGACGCTGACTGACGCTAACGACGAAGCTGTGCCAGCAACTGAAGCAACTGCCCCACAACGGAGTGAATTGTGCCGCTTCTGGCATCCGCACCGGTTGCCTCCGTTGACACAATGACTCAGAGCCAAAACAGACAACACACACAGGCAACATGGCCCAGAGCCGTCGGCCCGAGTCGTTACGACTCGTCACCACAAGACACGACACGACCCGACTGCAGCATCGCACGAGCACACGAAATGGACGAAGACCAGAAAACAAACGAATGTGGCTGCTGACTATTGAGTTAGTTTTCGTGCTGATTGTGTTTGTGTGTGTGTGTGTGTGTGCTGCTATTTTTGGCTCACACTCAATCAGCCAAATTTCCCTATATTCTGGTTCACTCTCTCGAGAAAGAGAATGCATGAGATGTAAATGAGTGGAAGTGACATTGAGAGCGAAACGATTACACTGAGAAAAAGTCAAGAATAGTCTTCAGAAATATATAATAATAATTATTAAAATTATTTGATATTATTACCTATACGTTTAATATCAATTTCTTAAATAAGACAACCTTAAAAGAAAAATACAAATAAATAAGGAAGTTTGGTTTAGTATTTCTTTCTTTTAAAGCTGCCTTCTGTAAATAACTATCAATTAATTAATTGCAAATAATAATATATAGCTTTAAATTAAAAATCTTTATTTTTTATCAGTGTAGGAAACGAGTGGAGCTGTGAGCACGAGTGTAAATGTTTTGAGCGTTTCAAATGCCTTTTCCTCTCATGCCCGAGTAGCCTTTTTGCTCATTTCCGTTTGGCGTGCGTACGACTTCCGCTGTCTTACGGCCAAGGAAGTTGTTGCAACTACCGAGGACTAGGACTAAGACTAGGACTAGGAATGAGGACGTCTGTTTCTGCTTTTGTGAGGAATGTCAAAAGACGGTCCATGGATCGCAGCAGAAATGCATGCCTCGCGGCATTTAAGAGCTGATTAAAGGCAAAACTTTAGGAAAATCCCTTTTCATAAATGTATAATAACTGTTAACATCTCATTTAATATTCGCAACGCATATGAACCATACACCCTGCGGATAATGCTTTGAAATGTTAATATTTACACTTTGCTTTAAATATGTTCCTAGTAAAATCGCATCCAATATGAAATAAGTCAATGCAAATTAAAAATAAAAATACATACATAGTTGATTTCGATAGATAAAATTACAAATATACAAGATTCCAATAAATTAAATTTATTAATAAAACTCTGTAAAATAAATTATTGTCAAAATATTTTATAAAATTACTACGTAAATTTAAATGTACAAAATAGTATTCTTGAAATAAGTGCTTTACCATTAAGAAAATCTCCCACTGCCTATGAAAACGGTTAATAAAAACATCGTGGCTGTAAAAGACGTTTAGTCAGTCTAAAAGAAAATATGAAAAATATTTGATTTCAGTTTATTCACCGCAAATTTTAATACGCTATGAAAACGTTTGACTTTCAGTTAAACTTAAAAACATATATATTAGATTTAAATACTGTTCAATAACTTCTCCAAATTAATAAAATAAATATGAAATTTTAATTTTAAGAAATTTTCACTTTGGTTTTACTGCTTTGATATGGACTTTGACATTTATTTTACGTACCAACAACACCTTTCTCGAAATTTACTCCTCCAATATTTATGTCAATATTTGCTTCTATATATGAAATACAATAACCTTTGCATGCTTAATGGAGCAAAGTGTAAGTTGTGCATTTAACATGAAAATTCAATATTATTGTTAAAACAAAGTAAAGATTTCGAGTCTTTGTTCTGCTAAAAAACAATTCATATCAACAAACACTAAGGCATTTGAATGATTGCGGCCATTTTGTGGTTATTTCATTTATTTGCAAATTAACTTTATGAACCTTATTTTGTTGAGCAAATCACGTAATAATATTTAATTACACAGTCAAAAATAATTAAATAGTAGTCAAGCTAGTGATATATTATGCCATTTGAATCTCAGAGAACATCGTTTACCAGAGATTTTGCAGACTTTTCTTTCATCGATATTGGCCAATGTTATTTTTCGTTTTTTCATTGAGTTTTTCCATTCAATTAACACCTTTTAATTTCGAGTCTTAATGTATGTGAATATAGTAGGACTTGTCTCAATGTAAAATTGCATATATGGCAATGCAAAGATAATACTCGATTCCAACAATAATTAATCTCGTTGTGAAACAGCCTTTGCATGATGCGTTTTCCGGCTTGCATTACGGCCACGGCCAAGAACCAAGAGCCAAAGACCAAACGAGGACCAAGGACAATTGAGGCAACCGAACCAAGGAACCAAGGAACTAAGAAAACCAAAACCGCATTGTGCCACTGAAAAACGGAAAAAAGAAAGATGACAATTACAAGGAAATATTGCAGGAAAAAAAGGGAACAGAAATGCGAATGCTTTTTGCTTTGGCCAAAGGCAGCTGACGATGTTATGACGATGTTATGATGGCTCGATTGCATTTTTGATAACAGCAACAAGCAGTGGCGATTGTCTTCTTGGTCTGCTTCTCTTGGTCAGGTTTCTCTTTCTCTCTCTCTCTCTCTCCCTCTCTCTGTCTCTGTGTAATGTCATCATGTGTGATTAGTGACAGTCGACGACCAAATAATGCCAGCTGAATCAAACTTAAATTTGTTTAACTTAAATGTCATACAAATATGTTTACATAAAGCGCATTTTATCAACAATATCTACTTCAATAATTTAAAATTAATAAATTTAAACTAAAATTTTAAAAATTAAAGTCTTTATCGCCTACAGCTCAGCAAGCTTATCAAGAATATACTCGTTCAAATACTTAATTAATATAAGACGCATTAACTTATCAAATACAATTTCTGCAACTTAAGTAATCATGTATTACTCGTGCTTATTACTATAAATTGTTAATTAACACCTGGATATTTTCATACTTTTCACCTGTCAGCTGCTTAACATGCAACTTATGCTTGCCGCATGCCACACACACACACACTCACACAAACAAAATACTTTATTAATCAATAGAGTATAAATATGAATGTGTCTCGAATAAGAATAAATATTTAGATTCGTGAAATGATGCAATTACCTATTATGTGGACGAAAGCCGAAGTCTAATGAAATTTCACATTTGAACATAACAGGTAAATATTTCTCAGGTTAAAGGTAGAGAAACGCATAACAACGGAAACTACCTGTTTGCACCCAGAATGAGAGAGTTAAATCAGTTAGTAATTCAATCAGTATTTTAAGATATAGAACGACAGTCATTCCTAGGCTTATTTCAAATAGACCGTTGCATATCAAACATTTATCATTTTGATGGGCTTTTATTGCAAAGTTTTTGTATTTTTTAAATGTCACATTTCTTCTTATTTAAAATAAAAAGCAATACAATACAAATACAAGTACAATTTGATTATATTAGAAATTTTAAATTATTATATTATCGATTTTGCTGAGACTCAATTCAACTTCAGCCTCAGCTTTGTATTAAAGTTTCACCAAATCAACTATTTTTTTTTCTCCTGTGAGTTTCTAAGCAAGAGCTAAAACTCATTGTAAAGTAATCGAAAGCTTTTAAAAAGTTTCGGAGTAAACAGCAGTCATTTGGCTTTAACCAAAAATAAATTCTTAAACAGACTTTCGATTTTTAATTATTGGCAGTATTTAATTATTGAGTATAAATTCCTGTTCCTTTCTCTCATTCAGGGATGCCACAGAAATCGCTTTCGCTTGAATTTCATCTCAATTTCATTTCGCTATGCCACAGGTCAATTCGCAAAATAATTTTGTGCGGTTTAGACTAGCGCTAAATCCGCTGTCGTCCGATGCTGCCACCTAGTCCGATTTAGATTTTCGAAGTCAGTGTCAGCGATGCCACATTTTTAGTCAGAATTCGAAGTAAGGTATTTAAAAAAAAAATATGGAACCACTTCAGTTCTCTTTAAGTTAAGCATTGAAAAATAGGTCTTTTGAGGTAAATCAAGTTTTAACGCAAAAATCCTTTAACTTATTGTGAAATTTGTGAAAACATTTTTCACGAAGAGTTGACAGACTAATGGCAGACAATTACTTTTAAATTTTTTTAAGCTAAATAAAAACAATTGCTATATAAATAAATTAAATTATATAAATAAAATAAGAAAAAATTAAAAACTTATGGTTTTGCAATGATAAACTTAAAAAAGCTGCTAAACAAACCCTTGGGAAATTTAATCTTTTCAACCCTTAGCAGCCTAGTTCGAAAAGGTTGGTGAAAATGCTAAAAAAAATTAAATCTCTCGAAGTTCTGTGGCTCCTCGGAAATTTCCGTGCGGAATTGCTTTCTGCGAAACTCTAAGACGCTTGCGATTTCTGTGGCATCCCTGATTATCTCAATATCTAACCTGCTTGACTCCCATTTCATGAATCTATGTTAACATTTGGTAAGCCACGCAAACTACATTTGTCGCCCTTCCATCAAATGCTCATAATAAATTTCAATAATTTCGCATATTCGGTGAAATATAGTATAAAACATGTTTTGACTGTGGCGACATGGCCAACTGAGTTTGGCCCATTAAATATGATCGCAGAATTGATTATGCAGGCATTTGCTGGGTCCAAAATGCAATCAAAAGTTTTGCAAATCATTCAGAAATGATCAACTAATACAGGAGCAGGTGGTCGCAGAGCTACCAATTGAAATGCAACTGAATCGGGTCAAAATGATGCATAATTAAAGCGACACTCCATGGTAGAAGGGTGAGAGAGGGTGTGGGGATGAAGGCATGGAAAAGTGGCCACAGAACATGGCTAGCGGCAATTAAAACAACAATGACAACGGTAACAAAACTAAAATAATCAAATACACACGGTGACTACTTATTTCCATTGTTGTATCCTGTATGCAATTGCCAATAGGGTATATTTACTTTCTGCCAGTGTATGTAACAACAAGAAATGGTTTTGCTTTTAAAATTATACAATACAAATAAAAAATGTTGTAGCATGAAAAAAACATATTTTTTTTATTTAACGATTCTTTGAAAGATAAGGACATATGTATGTCCTATAAAAACTTTTGTTTTATATCGAAAATATTATAAGATCCTAGGTTTTATAGGTTTTTCTATTGCCGAAAATGAAAAAATTATATGAAATGTTATCACGTGTTGCAATTTAAATTATTCAACCTTTAAGTTGGCCATATTATTTATTTGATTAAACTAGCAGCTGATAAACTAGCCAGAATGGGTGCATGCAGGCCCCTAATATGTCCTGAACCGTTTTGTGGAATTGGAAGACACACAATACGTAAAGAGGAGAGACGACTTAACAGTCGCATTGAACGGAGACTACAGGTCTCAGACAAGCCAAATACTTCCTAGGCAGTTACAACCCAAAGCGGTTCAAGCAATTAATCGCATTGGGGAAGAACAGACTCAGAATACTCACCGGTCTATTGACAGGGCATTGTAGACTGAGGAGTCACCTATCCAAGTAAGCAGTGGAACCGGCCGGTTCTGCAATTTTGAGGAGGAATCCTCGATGCACATACTAGCAGAATGCACTGCTCTATCTAGACGCAGATGTAGTTTTCTAGGGAAACATGTCCAACCGATGGAGGACATAGCAGACCTCAACCCGTTAAAAATTCTCGACTTCGTAGGAGACTTAGGGTTAATGGATGAGCTATAGGCTCAGAAGGGGGCGCAATAGATCCAAACGGTCGCAGTGCACGTTTCCCTCAATTAATAATAATAAAAAAAAATTTAAATGATAGGTATGTATATATATTTATACATATTAGTGCGCCCTTTTTTTTTGCAAAGTTCATTTGGTTCTAAAGCACTCGGAAATAAATTTTCACCTCAATCGGAGTATGATAACCCGTGCTAACTTGAATCCTCTTTTTCATACAAAAAGTGTCTTCTTAGCCATTTTCAAAAAATCATAAAAAATACTATCGAAATTTTTTTTGTAGTCACCCTTAGAATTGTTTCAAAAAAATTTTTTTTTTTTTAAATCGAGGATAAAATTTGAAAAAGTAGACTTTTACATCAATTCAAAATTTTCCATGGGTACTTAATGAGTTAAGGAAAGTTTTGCAACATTCAAACGGAATTTAAACGACCTTTCCAAATATATTTTTTTTACTGTGAAGACTTGACTTACATAGCTGATAAAGTAAAAAAAGGGTGTACGCAGAGATATGCGAGTGAGTGTATAAACAGTGTTTAAACAATGTTTATAAATGTTTCGATGTTTATACAATGCAAATCGATGCAAATCGGCACGAGTTATCATACTCCGATTGAGGTGAAAATTTATTTCCGAGTGCTCTAGGACTAAATGAACAGAACTAACCCGTATGCGTTTAAAAATATTAACTTTGCAAAAATGATGGACACCCCAACATATATATATAATGCATATATATAAGGAATACGGAGTATTTCGTAGTCGTCTACTCTTACATATCATCTTCCCGCTTGTTTATTATTTAGGCCCTCTTGTGGGCGACAGGGAAAGCTGAAAGTGAGACCAGTCATGTTGAAAATGAACTCGAAACTGTTAAAAGCTGTAAGCATGCCACAAAACACACAATCCACAACACACTCGCACAGACAACAACAATTTGCAATAGTGCCACTGTCGAGGGGAAATGACAAAAAATATGCAATTAAAAAATTCATAGCAGGAGAGCATGAAGTACGCGTAGCGAAATTTAAGCCACAATCCCACTGTCAAAAACCAAAGCAACTAGTTGAATGGAAATCCCAAATAGCAGTCAATGAAATGACAAAATAGAAAAGTTTTAAAAATACGGGACTTTGTTGCTGCAACACGAATCCGAATGGAGCATGAAAAGCGAATACGACTTAAAAAAGGTTTTCAGCTGCCACCTGGGGTTTTTAAAGAAACATATTTCCAAATATTGTGGGAATGAATTGCATACAGACACACACAGTCATGCACAGTCCCACACACACACCCACACACACGCTTTAGTGCAAATGTCAGGCTGCTAAGAAATGCTGAATCGAATTCGCATATTGTGCATTTTACATTAGCCTTAAGATCAAAACATATTTAACCACTTTCTTAAATCAAGAACATTCATCTTAAATATTTTGTTCTTGAAATAAGAATATTTTAAGATCAAATTACTAAAACTAAGAATATTAATCTTGAAAATCTTAAGTTCATAATATAAGAATAAAATTCTCAAATTTAAATATTTTGTTCTTGAAATAAGACAATTTTTAGACCAAATTACTAAAACTAATAATATTATTCTATAAAATCTTAAGTTCCTTATATAAGATTAAAAATCTTAGATCTTAGTTCTTTTTTTTTAACAACAACACACTTTTTGAGATTTAGATTTCACAATTGGTTCGGGTTCAATTTGTTAATTGCGTTGAAAGAGTGTCTGAAGATGAATCAATCGAGATGAGTCATGCGAGTACTCATGAAGGGTTGTTGGTTGAGGGTTTATAAAACGGAATCTCACCTGTGGGCGTGGCATGTTTTTATGTTGTTTCTCTGACCGTTGTTAGAATTACATAACTCAAAATTTAAATGTGTAACTAACGGAGCAGTCAGCTCGACCGACAACAACAACAGCATCAACAACAAAAATAAAGCAAACAGTTTGTCAGCAATGTCTGACGAACTGTCAGAAACCACAAATTGTTGTTGTGCTCGTCGTACTCGTACTCGTAGATACAGATGTTGTTGCTGTTCCTGTTGCTGTTGCACAATCATTGCCAGCTGACAATGTCACGATGAGCTGCAGACAGAGGACAAAAGGGACACAATGGAAGAGGGTGGCAACTGAGAAGCGAATGAGAACAAAACGAAACGAAACGAACGCACGAATGATGTGCGGACAATTTGTGGGATTTTTGCAAAAATACGCACGTACATTTTATTGTTATTATTTATACAACAAAATTGTATCCACGCTCTCGCGCCAAACCATCACAGCTACAACAACAACTACAACAACAAATACAACAACAACGACAACAACTACAATGACAACAGCATGAAGAACTTCACAAAAAAGGGATAAGAATAAAGGACGCCCGTTTTGGCCAATGCTTAACATTGTTAAAGGCCGTAAAAACAGCACCATCAACAACCACAACACCCCAACAACAAGAACAACAAGAACATTGTTATGCATAGAAAGTTGTTGAAAAATTTGTAAATTCAGTTTAAGCCCGCAACGTTCGAGCACTTGGCCATTTAAACATTTACCGTCGTTGCGCTTAAACTGTTTATGCGATGATCGATTATGGCGGATGATAAAGGATTTTCCGCACCATAGGCTTAAATATGAAAAGTTTATTGTTTAAGCAAACACAATGAATTTAAATAAACAGCAGGTTGTTATTGTTTCATTTCCCAAAATTATGGAACTCCCATATTTTAAGGTGAAAGAGTTTCACGAAATCATGACTATTGTTAGATCCTCTTAAAAAAAGCTTGAAATAGGAAAAAAAAAACTATAATTTAAAAACTAAAAATTTCAAGATTCATAAAAATGTTTAAAACTGTAAGTATTTTTTGGGTTAATGATTTTTTGATCGATATATGATTTAAATATATTTTATTTTAAGACAAAAATAGGCAAAAGTTGAGATGTTTTTAAACCGAAGCACAAATATAAGATATTTTTTGGGGTCCAATAAATAAATATGCTATGTTTATTGTTTACTCAATTACAAATATTTAAATGTTCCTAATAATTTTGGGACTTCCTGATTAAACGGAATTTGCATCTCAATTCTGACTTTAATCGTTAATAAAGCAAAAAATAATAATTTGAGAAGATGCTACAGATCTTTATGTATTGCGAAGAACAATAACATTCTTATCTCTTATTAGATACTCCTTTGTACAGAATTTTACTGGGTATGTGATTGCATACATACATACACTGTCATAAATATATTCATAGATCTATCGAATCGTCACTTAATCACACGGCCGACTGCGGTCTGCGGCAAAACTGCGACATTCGCGTCCATGACGGGACAAACGAATGCACACTCACATAATACCCCATACCCGAGCTGGCGTTACATTAACCCTAACCCGGAGTCGAGTCAACTCCGTGTGATTTCAATTTGCCCGGGGCTTTCAGTTTGCGGCTGCTCGAGCGGCTTTTGGTAGGCCGTGAAATTGTATGTAAAAATATTTTAATTGAATTGTCACCGCGATTTTTATTTTTATTTCAAAATACATACATACATATGTACACACAATATATACAATTTTTTGTTGTGCATTTTATTGAAGCACACACACACAGCCAAACATATACCCTTCGTTTTTTTTATGTACTCATACATAAATTTTTGCTCATTTCATTATTTGTTAAGCTTTTAACTTTAATTTAATTTTTAAATACCCATTTGTTTTATTTGATGTTTAACGCTGTCATTGTCGTTGCCACAGCCACTGTCATTGTTGCTGTTCATGTTGTTGTTGTTGTTGTTTCTGGTGGTGGTGCCATTGTTGTTGTCACCACGACAGTTGATGAAATATGCATGACATTGTACGGCATCAGGCAGAGAGCGAAAGACTGGGAGAAGAAGAGGAGGAAGTGGTGCGTAAGGTAGCAAGGGCTGCCAGTGCCGATAATGACGTCCATAATAATGACTATGACAATGACAATGACACCGACAATGGCCAATTATGTTGGCCAACATCCTTCCCCATTCCCATTCCCATTCCCCAACCACCGCCACATTCTGGCCCGCTAATTGGAAGAACCGCTAAAGCGTTTCCTCGTAACCATATGAGAAACCCATCTTAGGAGCTGCCTCGAGCAAACTGTTGACTTGGCAATAGAAGCAATCTTGCAGCATTTAATTAGAAGGAAACCTTTAATAAAAATTAGCGTAACTTTATTAATCGAACCTAAGATATTCTTTATGATATGTTGGTAGGAAAATAATGGGAAATAAATTAAATATAATAGCATAATTATTTCTGTAAATTGATTGAACTTATATAGTTTTCTTAAAGATAATCTATGGAATATACGTGTGTTTAATGCGATTCGTTGACAACTCAGATTTTTAAGACAATTCAACTCATTTAAAAGACAACATCAAGGTTAACAGTCTTTTATTTTATTAAAAAAAAATTCGAAGATTTAAAAACATACTCTGTAGCTTTATATGCCATTAATTCTGCAGATCACATTGAATTTTCGAAGATACTTCTATCAATAGGACAGTATACAAATTCAAGAGTATTCCTATGGCAATATTAAGATCAGATTGATTCTTGGCTGACAATTGTTTTTCCGTCACAAAACAGGGAACAAATATTTTGAAAATGCATGAACAGCCGCAGGCATCATACAGACTGCAATGCTGATAAACTGAAAAACTGAAAAACTTCTTTAATACATGTTGACATGGACAAAGATATATAAAGATAGGAATAACCTACGGCTCGTTGTGTTGTTGCAATATTCAAAAAAAGATGGGGAAAAATCAAAATAAAAAGTATGGGACAGGGGAAAAAAGAATCGAAAACCAGAATTGAGCTCGAAGCCAAAACCGAAACCATTTCCTTGAATGCAAATGCCAACATCGCGGCACGAATAGAAGTATGCAAATGTACGTGTACTCGATTCACAGTTGTTCGTACATTTGTGTTCTTATAGTATTTTTGGTCCTTAGTCCTTCCTGCGAATTTCGATTACCTAACGGATATGACGACATTTTAAGTCAACTCAGATGCTACTTACGACATTCCTCCTTTCTCCTGCTTGGGTCGTTTGCTCCTTGCGGTCCCCAGCGGTTTTCAATTACCAGAAAGGTTTATGAAATGGTTACCGACAATGCGGAGCTCCGTGTAACGGAGTTATGTGGTTCAAACCACACACTGAGCGTTTATGCGATGAAGTTCATGATTTACAATTTACAAAATTAAATTTGCAATGAAACGATGAATGCTAGATTCAAAGTTAACTATGCATTAGATTCAGGGGTCTTAAAGGAATGAAGTATAAAGTGTAGATTATAAAACAAAAATCTAACTCTTAAAAAATTCAATTACTAGTTAAAGCTCATTATTCTCAGTTATCTGAGGATCACATCCAACGTGAATACTAACGAACAATAATTATGGATAAATCGAACTTATGACATAATTTTAAATTTGATTTTTTGTCAGAAATTCAGTGAACAGAACAAATTAAACTACTTATTAGCTAGATGGCCTTAGTTGCGCAAGCTTTAAAGCCTTGTGTAATTTATAACTAATTTATTTTCTACAAAAATATTAAATAATAATATTAATAATAAATATTCGTATTTACAGGGTGTGCACATAGTCGGGGACATTTTCAGCTGCATCTGTTCTTGCGTGTGGTCGCATTTGTGCCTTTTGCAAACACTGTCAAGTTTTTTTTTGATGTCGTTCTCCGTTTTCTCTCTGGCGTTTACTCGTAATTGCAGCGACTACAATTCGTTTCAGTTTCAGTTCCAGTTTCGGTTTGAGGCTTTTTTCTGTTTCTTGAAATGTAATTTCATTAAATCTTCACGCTAATCTGTAGCAGCCACAGCCAAATATGCAAATAAACAATTACAAAGGCAGCGGCAACAATTACAAATACAGTAACAAATGTAGCAACAACAACAACAACAACAGTCAAATGCAGACAATCAACAGTCAGCCGCAGGTGGCAGGCACCCAAAAACCGCAGTCATAATTTTGCCAAGCTTAGCACACACACACATACATACACCACATACACGCACACACACACAGACAGTTAATATGAGCTGCCTTAAGATGTTAAGCCCATTTGGCATTTCTTTAATTTGAAGTTGAGAGGAAAAGCATTTGGAAAATCGTGGCCAGGGGAGGTTGCAGCATCACGTGCAAATAAAAGCAACATTTTGAGCAACGACAACAACAACAGCAACACTCACTCATACAAGACGCGTAATTACGTAGTCACATACCGGCAACCACAACAACAACAACAACAAGAAGAAGAAGAAGACATTGTCTTGCCTTTCGGCTTCGTTCGGTGCGTCTGAGTGGCGTGTTAAGCCCCAGCTCAGAACTCAGAGCTCAGATCACAGTGTTAGGGTTTCGTGCATCAACATTTTGAGGAGCTTTCGAAAATACATACATACGTACAGACATATACATATGTATGTACATTTATAAAAATATACATTTCGGTTCCTTTTTTCTGTGCTCTTTTTTTTTGCTGGCTCAGAGGCCGTGTAATTAAATTTGCCGCCATGAGAAAAACCAGGGACTGCAAATAAGAGTTATGAATGCTAATTTCAACTAAAAAAATCAAAGTGAAGAAAATATGCTACAGTAAAATGTTAAACACCAAAATTCCTATTTAAGTCGGGACTATCGATATCAGCCAAAAACTTCTATTTTGAATTTTTAAAATATAAATAAAATTTAATTCTTATTTTTAATTCTTATTCAAAAAGTCAAAAATAATCGTTAAAATTCATTTTTTCAATAAAAGTTGAGAAATAACTCTTATTTCTGATTTTTCAATAAAAGAAAAAAATAATACACCACTTGGTTCAAAAGTTATTCAACTTAACTTTTATTTTTTGATTTTTAAAATAAAAGTTACAGAATAACTCTTATTTGTAACTTTTAAAATAAAAATCAAAAATAACTCTTATTTTTTATTTTTATTGAAAAAATCAGAAATAAGAGTTATTTCTCAACTTTTATTATAAAAATGAATTTTAACGATTATTTTTGACTTTTGAAATAAAAATTAAGAATAACTGTTATTTCGTAACTTTAAAATAAAAATTTGAAAATAATTGTTAATTTGCACTATTTATTTTAAAACTTATAAAAGTTACGATCCCTGAGAAAAACTCAGTTTCAAGTGATTAGCTGGCAACTGTTTTTGGTGCTGAATGTGACAGCAAACGATAATATAACAAGTTGACCAGGACAGTGTCTGAGTGCTTGTCAACTTGTAAAATAACTCGATTGTCTGAATGGAAATTTGTCATATTTTATTTATTATTCTAATCCTTGGCTTAAAAAGTGTCAGAATATCTAATTGAATGAATTTTAACTTTATAAAAATCTAGCAAATACGGAAATTATAAAAGAAACTTAAAAAAGTATTAACTGAATTTAAAATAAAGCTGCGATGCAAAACAAAATTCACACAAAAACGCTTAAAAATATGGCAAAAAATATCTCATTGTTTATAATCTAGTTGTTATTATAATCTGAGAATTGATATTTAAATTTATGAAATATCAAGCTTTGTCATAAGTACAATGATTGTGTAAAAAAAATCAGAAAGGTAAGTACAATCGACAGTAATATACACTGTCTCAAAGAATTTCAATTATTATTTAAAAATAGAATAGGCTTTATTGTAAATTATTTTTATAAAAATTTAAAAAACTTTAAATTTAAAAAAAAATACGCCAAAAATGCGAAGAATACCAAATGGAGTCTGATCTACTAACTAAAGTGACAAAACGTATATTGGCATGTTGTATTAAGATTTCAACATTTCCTGACTTATACCATAATTTCCTGTTTTGCACACCAAGCACAGGGTCTCTCACCCACGAGCTCGCTCGCTTAAAGACTTTCCTACTGGATGAAAATACAATTGCAGAGGTTTCCTGCATTTAATCAGTTTTTCTTTTGTGTAACCACGATTTTCATTCAATTACTCAGCGCGTATGTTAAGTTGATGAAATGAGCTAACAAGTTGTTTGCTTTAAGATTGGAAATGCTGATGGGGGAAGAAAGAAAGAAAGCAACACTTGGTTTGCTTTTCAATCATTTTTCTGCATTCGTTCTTTTCCCTCCTCCCCACCAACTGCTGTCAATTCCCATACTCAATTGATTCTCTCATCTTCGTCAGTTTCAACATCGTCAGAGTTACGCGTAATTTAGTCATTTTTATGTACACTTCACACGCAAACATTGACAAAACGCACACACACACACGATTACACTTGTATATGCATTAATATATTATTTTTCTGCATTTTGTTGTTGCTGTTGTTGTTGGGTAGGCTAAGCCAGCCACAAAATTGTTAGGTAGGCGTGTGCAATTTTAAATATTGAATCTTTGATTCAATATAATCAGTCTTGTTACGGCCTTCACGCTCCGTTGCCAAGTCAATGGCACACGTGTAAGCTGCTTTTATAACTCTAGATACATCTTTGCAAATGTGTGCGTGTGTGTGTGTAAAGTATGTGCAAACAGCTGTCGCGTGTCACCGGCTGCCGTTCGCTCAAACGGAAACGGAAATTACGTGCACGATGACAGTCCACAAACTGCGTCGACTGCGACAATTCATCGATGATGTTTTCGGCCTCAATCGCCTTCCTTAAAAGTGAAAAAAAATAAAAAATTAAAGTGAATTGTGTCCTAGCAGGACAACATGGCAAAGGCAATCAGGAAGCATTCTTACTCCGCCCTAGTTGTGCTTTAATTAAATCGCAAAAGACGCGTCGCACATAATGAAACTCAATATTTATATATAAGAGTGTATCTGTGTGTCGAAGATTGTCTGTGTGCGTGTGTGTGTGTGTGTATGTCTGAGCTTTGTTATTGTGTGCGTCGAATGGCCATGGGCAATTGGCCCAGCTGATAATTGAGAGTTCAGGAGTCATTCCAAAATGCCGATTCAATCGACGGCAATTCGCCTTGGCAACATTTTTGTAGCATACTTTTTGGAGCTCATTGGCAAGCAGGAAAAGTGTCCAAAGTAGCGCTGTTTCCTTTTTTCCTTTTTGTTTGGGCTTAAATTTTTAATATATTCGCTTGGTTAAATTATGATTTTCAGCACGCGCCGCAAAGTGAGTCGAAAAAGAGAGAAGAGTTCGTTTTTCAAAGTGTATTAAAATGGGATTGTGCATGCGTGTGTGTGTGTGTGTGTGTGTGTGTGTATGCAAATGAGAGAGACACAAGTGCACAGCAAGTGGCAAGTGGCAACAATGAGTAAATACTCTTGTATTGTAACTTTCATTATTCAAGTAATTTACGAGCTTGAGCTTCCGCAGCGCCACCTGGCGGTAACTGTAAATGGACACAAACGGTTAGCATAAAGCATTCTTATGCTCATCCTTAAGCTTCTCTCTCTCTCTCTCTGTCTCTCTCCTGCTTCTCTTTTTAATCACCAACCCCACTTTCCCTCTTCTTTCGCTTTCCCTTTCCAAAACTATCGTCGAGGCAACGCACCGGGGCGTATGAGTAATTTGACTGGGCGCACAATTAATCTAGAGTCGTTTCGCATGGCGGCAATTTAATTGTATCATAAAACACGCAATGGCATGCCACGCCCACTGCTCAATGGTAAGTGGACGGTTGCCAGAGGGAGAGTAGGAGAGAGAGAGATTCGGAGAGGGAGAGAGCATCATCGTCAATTTGGATAAGCAATCAAGCAAGAACAAACAAGAAGCAAGCTGCGAAGCAGACAGGCAAAACAGAGCTGAAAACAAGTAAGAAAGCTCGTTAAGTGAGTTTGCTAGACTACCTTACACCCTTCACTCAAATTTTTTAATAGGTTTGTAAATATATCACCAGTTAACATGATTTAAAATGATTTGACCATCGATAGTATGATAACTATATCAATTCCCATCTACGAGACATTCTGCATTAATTGTAACTCAGATTTTAGGTACCTGTCATGATAATATGAAGTACTATCGATTGAAATGAGCATTAAATATTTAACATAATTAGTTTTCAGTGACTTAAAACCTACAGGGTATTCATGATGATGGCTGGGAGTTACAGCTGAGGGAAGTTGCAAGTCGCTGCTTGTTGCCAAATTGCGTTCATTTATTCAAGACTTCAGTTTAATAAGCACTCAAATGAGGTACGATAGATGCACATTAAATGCACGACTCAAAAGCATTCGAGCTGAAACAATCCCAAATACTATTCAATTCTAAATTAATGTGAATAATGGTCATTGACAGCATTTGAGCAGCGGATTTATTATCAGTTAAATGCAATACTCTTGTATAGTATACATACGTCTGTATGTATGTATTTCATTTAATCAGAGACAAAATGTCATAAACAATTTATTTGAAAATCAGATTGCTTCATTGTTGTATAATGTTGTTTTATTTTTTCATATTATTTTATGCAAATGCACTTTTGTCAATTATTGCCAGGCTGCATTAACAATCGCCGAATCAAAATCCATTAGAGTGATTTCATCTGATTTGCATAACTAATTTCAGTTTAAAATAAAACAAATTACCAAAAAATCGACTTGAATGGTGTATTTGTTCCATAATACTCGTAATACTAATTAAATAATTACATCAAATTGTTTATTCGAAAGCTGTTTGCAAATAAAAACATATACATAACCGAATTATTATATAATATATAACATACGGATTCATAATCTAACTTTCAGCCAAAATACGCGAATATATGGTATGTACAATACTGTATGAAAAGACATCTTTACAATTGGGAAGAGTAGAAAAAGATGTTTCTTGATCAAAAGCAGGGATTAAAACCGAAACGAATATCGGTTTCAGTTACGGTTTCGGTTATGTTCGAATTTAGGTTTTCGGTTATCGGTTACGCAAAATCTTTGAATAAAGGTTTCGTAACGGTGAACCGGTTTTTGCATGTTTCGGTTTTGAAATACCGGTATGGTTTCGGTTCATAAAGAAACACATTTTTTTTGAAAAAATAAAATTATATTAATAATATTAAAGTAATAATTAAAAAAGTATTACTTTCTTAATGTTTCATTCACTCATTAATTTCACATCTTCTTAGTTTGATGTAGTTTAGCTACATTTTAACAATTTGAAATATTTTATTTAATAAATTTATTTATTTGTGCTTATTCAGTGATATGCAAATTCGTTCATGAACATTAAAAATAAAAATTCAAAATTAAACAAAAAAAAATTAAAATCAAAAATCAAAATTTAACATAAATTTTTTTTTTTTATGTATAAAAAACCGAAATTATACTTATAAATGAAACGGTTACTAAACGGTTATTTCGGTTTACAGAGTTTCGGTTTTAAGGTTTCGGTCAAATAAAAATGTTTCTTTTCGGTTACGGTTTCAGTTACGGTTTTAAATTTCAATCGGTTTTTACCGGTTTAAGGTTACGGTTTTGGTTAGGGTTTTAATCCCTGATCAAAAGTCTAAATTCGAATAGCACAAAGTTAAGTTTTAAATATAGTAAGTCAAATTATTTGATTAAAATTTCCATGAATGTGACATGAAAATTAGTAAGAATTTTCAGCTTTTGAAATATAATTTATTTAATTTTTTTATTTCATAGTATTGTGTCGTCCTAAAAATTCGAATTGAACATCTGCTTATTTCTGATCACTTTTTTCGACCACCGTTAAGAACACAGTGAAGATGATGTGCGACCAAGAGGAGGGACCTGACGCCATCTCCCAGGCCGAGGATCAGGAAAAGGCGCGCGAGGACATCGAGGAAATGCTGGACATGATCTATAAGGAGACGCCCGAGCCGGGCTGCAGTGGCGTCAAGAGGTGTCCAGAAGTGCCTGAAGACTTGAACATATTAGGAACGAATGACGAGAGTCCATTAATCTTCCCAGGCCGCTATGTGACGAAGGTGGTTAGTGTGTTTCCCCTGGAGGTATCAAAGCGTTTTGTCCGACCCCACTTGACCAGCGATGGCAGCTTCCAACCAAGTGCAGAGTTAATTATCCACAAACTGTTTGGGATTCAAAAACTGGGCAATCTTCTACTGTTGATTACGCCCACGCCGGTCGCCTCGAGGAGAGTCGAGAAGTACATTGTGCATTGCTATGCCGTGGACACGCAGTGGCATCTTGGAGTGACCAGCTTGATTGGCAGCGAAAGGGATCTCATAAAGAGGGACCAGAATCCGGAGAAATACTCGGTGATATTCTGTTCGAGTTACATCGAGCTGGAGGATGCCTTTATGCCCACCTCGCTCAAAGGACAGCTCTTCGATGTGCTGCGTAAGAGATCGATTGACCCGACAGTATTCTGGTACAAGGGCAACCAGATGACCCTTGAGTATTGGAGCAGTGATCCCGAGCACTACCAGAAAGAGATTCCTGTCCAAATCTCGACTGATGCGAGATCTCCACTGATGCAAGGCAAAAGAGCCGCGGCTGGCTGCGATCGGGTGTCCGGGAAAGGAGAGAGTGTCCAAATGACGAGATCAAAGCGCAAACTGAATGAAGTCAAGCAGCGAAAACGAGCTGCGATTACACCTCATCCTATTTCTGCATCTTCTGCTCTTCTTAGGCCACAGCCAATGGTCAGTGAAATGTCCAAGATGAATGCTGATGTCCGAGTCAGGACCAACAGGAGGTCCTCGGCCTGCACCAGCCAACCAAGTCATTCCTCGAATCAACAACAGCGGCATCAATTCACACACACTCCTATTCAGAAGAGAGGCCACAAGGAGAGAACGCCAAAGAGTAATGACAAATTGAAGAACTCTACCACAAAACTAGCTCAGTCTACGCCCCATCCCAGCAGCACCCAAAACATCGCAGTTCCCACCAAAGGTAGAATCCTTGGCAACTCGACCAAAACCGATACGCTGCTGCGACGTGAGCGTGAATGGGTTAAGTTTGTTGCATCCAGTTCGAAGCGTCGCCACCGCCCCAGTCGGAACAAGGAATAATTCTGGATAATTAGCAATGCGTTAGTACAAGTATTGGGAAACAGTTATGCTCAAAAAGTTACAGAACAAAGCAAGAAAACTAATACTTTTACCGAAATTTAATAAAACCATAGCTCACGGCCAAGTTGAAAGAGAGTTCTTAAATTACTTATAGTATTTTTAAGCCGGCGCACAGTGGGCGATTGAGCCTCGCTAGCGGCATTTAATTCAAATTTTCAAATTTGAAAAGCGTTGCATTTTTTCACAAATCGACAACAGATGCTTTAATTAGATTTAAGGCGCTTTTTTAGAAGCTCTCCGATCAGCTGATCATCAGCTGTGAGCTATCAAACACAACATATGCTTCAGCAAGCGCTTTAGAACATTTTTTCTTTGTTTTGCGCATTCACTTCGAACCCCTGGGAGATTTAGAATCTTTCTTTTTTATAAGCTTCAAGGTATGTATTACATAGAAAATCAGTGTTTGTGACCGGTCTATAAATGTGATGCTTATAAAACGTAGTGGTAATTAAGTGTATTAACAACGAGCCCACAGTAGCATACACCTGTCTTTCGTGGAGTAGAACCATACCAGATTCACCTGGATTCAGTGCATTTCTTATTTTATCTGAAAGTTTGAATCATTGTGCGTCCAAAATGTCCAATATGAATTGCGATTATCAGCTACCCTTCCTAATTTGGCACCTTTTTAGGCACAAATTAAGTAGAAAAACGGACACTTTTTTTAGTATGGCACGAAGAAGCGATTCCGAAGAAGAAGTTCCTCACCATGGAAAACTTTGTATTGCTTAATGAAGTTAAGAAAGAAAATAAAAATTAATAAAAAATTTTAATTTAAAAATAATTTTTGAAAATAAAAAAAAATTTCCTAAAAAAAATTCTGTGACTTTTTTCCAGAGCTTGCAAATAACAGTTGACCCTTTGAAACTGTTCAAAAATAACTCTCATTTACTGAGTTTTTGAGCAAAGAGTCTGAGATGAACCGTTCACATAGTATTTTGAACGAATCGGTCTTCGCTCAGCTAACAATCTTTTTATTTGTTCCCCTTTTGCACTGGAAATTCCCTGACAGTTTTTACGTAAGCGAAGAAAATAAATCTCATTTGCTTTTGTATGCGTCTGAGTGATTGTCATCCTGTCATTGTTAGTTGTTAAGTTAAATTCAGAATAAATAAATAAATATATGTGCACATAATTAAAGTATTGAGAAATTATGTTTTACAAATTATTAAAATAATTTTCAGAAAAGATAACAAAATGACCGTTTGCGCTGAGTAATTAATTTTTTCTCTCCTCTGCTGACTGCCAATATGTGAGCGCTCAATCGTTTTACTCTCTACAAATTGTTATTGAAAGAGAGTTTCTAGAATAGTTCAACTCAGCCTACTCAACCGAAAACAAAAAGTAAGAGAATCGAATTTTTCTTCTCAGAGAGAGAGCAAGCGTGCATGTTTTTTTCGGTTATTTTCGTGAGTAGATCGCAAAGGGAAAAACGGTCAACTGTTATTTGCGAGCTCTGCTTTTTTCTGAGCAGTAAAAAAAACGGACTCAAGATATCTGTTTTCGTTTGGAAGTTATTAATTAAATGCCGCTAGCGAGGCCCAATCTCCCACTGTGCAATAAATATTGTGGATGTAGATGTTTTAGACTGCTGAATGTTGTTGAATTCAATATAATTTTATATACTATATTTTCCAGATAAAAGCCAAATTTGATTTAAAAATGCCAATATTGGCCTGAAAAAGCCTGATTTGTGGGGAAGGGGCAACAGACTTGAAGGAAAAATAAAGTCAGATTTAGTGCAAAAGTAGGTAGTTACCACTAAAAAGTGAGATTTGGCGGGAAAACATTAACCCTGGACACTTGATCACATCTTCCCGTTTTTCACTTTTCCCTTCAATTATTTTTTGCTGATTTTTCGCACAGCATTAGGTGCTGTTGTGCTGTTGTTGTGTGCAGTAGGTCGATTTTTTACGATGCCTGTAAGTATTTTGTTTGGATTTTTTTAATTTTTTTTTAAATAAATGACAAAAACACCTCTGTGGAGATCATCAAATTGAGCTTTGTGCCTCTTGTATAAACTGAAAACTTTCGTGCCCAAAAACTTGTTCCTTACCAATGAAAATACATTTAATGCATAATTGTTTGCTTATAATTTTTTGAATTTTTGAACCTATGTTTTGTAAATATTTTTTATATTTATAAATATTTATTTATAAATAAAAGAATAGAAGAGATTGTCTTGAATTTTTTTTTAAATATATATAAAAAAAAAGATTAGAAAACTTAATTTTTTTGTGGACTTTTATGAATAGGATTATTTTGACTAATTTTAAAGTATGACATAGTCGATTAGACGAACGATAAAATCTACGACAATAGATTGATTGAATGATTGATTAAAGACTCTGAAAGTCTAATAAAAAATTGATTAATGGTTAATTGACAACACAAGGGGACAAGGTTTTTGTAGATTAAGAACTGATAGTTGCTTTTAAGGTTATTTGAGGCGCTGAATCAAAATCAGCACTTGGTTTCTTCTCTACCAGCTCGACTTTTCGCAATATGCCGTTACAGTAATCTCAAAAGCCTAACTCATAATAAGTATAAATAAAACAGTGTTTTGTTATCATTTAAATTCATCTAAAGTCTTGATTGACATTGGCCCCACTGTGCAAGGCAAATTACATTTCTTAAAATGACGAAAAGCTGGCACTGTAAATGAAGCTGCATCTCAACTATAGTATTAGAAAAAGAAGCGCAGGACAGACTACGAGTGGACTCGTCCAAGGAGTAAAGAAACTGGCTGTCTGAGAGCCTTGAAACAGTGTGGAATGAAAGAGGAGGAGGAGGCGCATAATTAGCCAAAGGGTCAACCCTTGGACCCCATGGCAGGTCATTTGGTAGCTGGAATCAGCTTGTTTCATTGCCTGTTCTATTGCTTGTAATTTATGTTAAACTTTGCGGTTGCTCAGTGACTCCAGAGTGAGTCGAGTGCGAGGAGGAACGGGAAGCGGGAAGGGGGGACTGTACAGTTTGTCTGGCAGTTTGTCTGACCGTCTGTCTGGCAGTTGGACTGTTTGTTATTGTTGTTACCGGTTGGACGCCATGTTGTCAGTTGGTTTTTGTCTAGTTTTATCTGCTAACCAAGACTGCAACACAGTCAACATCAGCATTGTTGTTGTTGTTGTTCCGATTCTTGTTTATGTCGTTGTCCTTTTTTGTGGTTGTTGTTGTTATTGTTGCTGCTGCTGCTGCTGCGCACACTAATTAACAGACTTGAAAAGTAATTAAGTCATTTGTCTGATCCCCAGACGGATTTGCCTTCAACTCAGCCACTGTCTCTGTCTCAGCAACTGTCTCCCCCTCTCTCTCTTTCCCTGTGTCTTCTGCAGCAAAAGTGTTTGACTTGTTGTTTTGTTTGCTTGCTGCGGTTGTTATTGTTGCTGTCGACTCGCCTCGTTTGGTAATTGTTGACCTGAAACCGTAGATAATCAAAAGTGGAAATCCATGTCTCCATGCGCCAAAACTTCCAGTTCCAGCTCTGAGTTCATATCTCAGTGCCAGGACTATTACAAGTGCCACAATGAAGCTGACACTGCTCTATTTGTTTTGTCAACAACTTTTTTGGCAATGCACACTGGTTCCAAATCCAAAATATTTGAGCTTTGATACATGTATTTAGTGATATATGTATATAGTAAAGTATCTACGCCTTTTATTTATTTATTTATATAACGTCAACTGAGTTCCAAATAAAGTAAGGCAATTTGATTTTATATAAAAATGCATAAAAATAATATACAAATATAAATTAAAAACTTATGGAAAAAAAGAAATAAAAACTAAAAGTGTGAAAATCTGGGAGTGCTCCAGCATTTGTTGCATAGATTGCGCAGATTTCAATAGTGCATGAGTCTGTGGCTTGCACGAATACATTCGTTCAGGACTACTTCCACAATACTCTAAATACCGACTTGTTTGATACCGGAAAATTTGATTCAAGCGAACAAAACCAAATGCAAAAACAAAATGTGCTTGGTTTTAAATTGTTTCGTGTAAACGAATAAATAAAATATGATAGTACTTTAGAGTTGATTTAGTACTTTCAAGTCAAGCACTATTATAATTTTCGTTCTCGAATTTAATTAAAACAATAGAAGCGAATACTCATATCTGTTCCTTAATAAGAACTTAATGAAAAAATACTGGTCAGAAGAAGATTGTGTAAAAGATCCGAAAAAGATGTTTAAAAAACTTGAAATATTTTCAGGGCTAGTTTCCACATATTATATAGCAACGACAACATTATGCAAACGACAGAATCGGAAATGTCTCTTAAAATTCCAGTAACTGAAGAGTTTAAGATTTTACAGTGGTGGAACACACATAATGACCATTTTCCACTACTGCTCAAAGTTAGCTGCAAAATTTTGGGCATTCCAGCCAGTAGTGCCTCTTCCGAGAGGGCTTTCTCACGGACAAGACTTTTAATTTCGGAGAAGAGAAGCAATATTGCGAAATACTCTGACATGGTTAACGAAATAATGTTTTTAAATTATAATTTAAAAAAAATGAAATATTTTTTTTGCAAATAAATATAAATTGTTTTTGTTTTACTTTTTAAAGAATATTTGAATTTTATTAACAAACCCATTTGAATGGTACCCGGTATCACAAGTACAAAGTTGTTTTTGGTTCTTAATTTGTTTCTATTCAAATGATCCGGAACTTGAAGACTGTGCAAGCATCTCGATTTTTAAAGTATGAACATGATGCTTACTTTATTCTATTCGTGGTACCGGTCAATGTGAGTGTATGAATGTCTCGTTTGCTGTTTCGAATGGATTCGTGCAAGACTCTACCATGTATACAACTAATAAAGTGTTTGTGTGAGTGTGGGGCCTTATTAACTATTATTGTAATGTATTTCTCATTTAATTGGATTTCTCGTAAGAGTCATATTTGCCAAAATATTTAGATTCGTGACCAGTGTGCAGTGTATAAGTGTCTGTGTGTATGTCTGTTTGTGGGCGCGTGTGTGTGTGTGCGCGTGTCTGTGTTGTTGCAGTTGCTGGAAGAGTTTGCTCACTTTGACATCAAACTTTTGCGTTAAGGCTATCAATTTACTGGCGCTCTTAATCCGCCCGTTGAGATCAATTAGTGTGCACAGGATTTGAGCAGCAGTGAGTTAACTTTGCCTTCAGTTCATCCACATTCACATACTCATTGCCATCCTTAGCTTTATCCACCTGTCGACCCCTAATAAAAGAGTCCACGTGACACTTGTCGATGAAGTTTCGAGCAGGTCGCCGTTGCCACAGACGACACTGACGATACTGACGACATTGACGACAAACGATGGCTCAAAGCGTGGCTAACATGCGGCATGGCGTACGAGTATCTGGCCCCAAAAGTCATTGGCATTGACACACTGCCATAGTTGATGAGTTGCGAAGAAGTTGTTGCCTTGCCCCAAATACTTGCGTAATACTTGAAGATGCCTCGCTATACTCATAGACAAATCCAATTACACCCAGCAGGATAAAGGGAGGTGGCGCTGACTTTTGATTTGGCGTGAATCAACACACATCATCAGCAATTTCTGAGCAGCTGACAAACAGAGACTCAATAAACAACTGAAATTTAGATATCTATGCATTCGATTTATTCAGGCCTGTTCCGGTTTTCACTTGTTTTTTACGAATTTCAATCCGAAAGATTTGACAGAATTTTCCTTCGAATTGCCTGTCGAATATCCCTTCTGTGATGTGTTGTATACTTTTCGGCAGAACAGTGTTGAAAAATGTTCTGAGCAAATCAGGATTCTGTGACAAAAGAATTTGCGTCTGTTATAATGCGTAATTTATTAATAAAATATTTTTTTAATCATAAGTGGAAATATTTTTCAAAGATTAAATATACTTAAGCTAAACCATTTGTGTTTTTGAAAGAGCGGGTTTGTTTCAGTGTTTAGAAATGTCTTTTGCAGAGTTGTCAATTGTTGCACAGTGTTTGTTTACAAAACTTATCTGTTTTTGTTTCCATTAAATTACAAACAATTTTGTCCAATCTTGCATTTAAAAAACAAGAAATGGAATTCTTTATTTTACGCAATGCTTAAAAGCACTTAAATTGTGGTTAAAAATATGTACCAGAATATTTACTATTTTTGCACATACAAGGGCAGCCCTAATGAATAACCGATTCACTTTCATGGAAACTAGAACAGGTCGAGCAAATCCGAAAAACTTTTTTGAGGTATGATGAATACAAAATTATTTAAAAATCATATACATTTTTCTTTATTTTTCTGATGATGTAACATTATTCCTTAAGCATTGTTTTATTTTTTAAATATTTTGCTTATAATTTTATTTTACACTTAGCATCGATTTAACCCTTCAGACTTCAAACTCACTAGCTCAATCCGTTAAATCTTGCCGAAAGTGAAAACCGGAACAGGTGAGGGAAATTCATTTCCGCAAAATCTTGCCAAAAGTGAAAACCGCAAGAGGCCTGATGATTATTTCTACCATTGGAAGAATGTTTCAAGAAATTAAGAGCGAAAGGACTCCTTATTCTAATAACAGGGTATGCAAATTCAGTTTCCGCAAATAAATGTCTCAATAATAATAGTTTCATACTAAGTTAAATAAGACATCTCAACATATATTTACCTTGAGGAATGCCAAAAGTACTGCTTAACTTAAGCTAAAATCAAATTCAATTCAAATTCGATTTAATTGCTGAACTGGATTAAAATTGGCCAAGATTAGTCACCTGTTGATATACTAATTACCAATATGAATTATTTAAGGAATACAATTTGTTATAAACAAAATATTGGAACATTTTGTAAATAATCCAGGGACAGTACATAATGTTTTTTTTTTTAACAAAAAATTCAACCACTTATAATGGCCCAAGCAAAAATGGTTTTCACCAATATATTTATTTTTTTACAATCTCTGCACTTCCGCCATGATTTTTAAATTTCTGTTTTTTTTTGCGTTTTTTAAACGGGGGTGCCACAGAAATCGCTTTCGCTTGAATTTCACTTAAATTTCATACAAAATTGTGTGGCACCCTTGAATCATTAGTTTTGAGTAATTTTATAAAACTTAGACCATAACTATTATTTTTGATCAAAAAATAAAACTCAAAAATAATGATTTTTAATAATTTTTATTTTTGTCGCTCAAAATAAAACTCAGCAGTAATTTACGGCTTCTGCGTTAGATTTTTCACCAATAATATTTTAAATCCTTGTAAAGGGACCACAAAGCTACCTCCCAGCCAGAGTTGGGTAGTAGAGAAGCATTGAAAAAAGTAATGCTAATGAAATCGAATTTCACTAGGATTGAAAAACTAGTGCTAATGAAAATTCATTTCAGTAAGCATTGAAAATTAAAAGTAATGAACATTTTTCGGTGGCATTAAGTAATGCTACTGAAAAACTATTTTAATTACCATTAATAATTATTTTTTTTGAAAAATTAAAATTAAGCAGCAATAACACTTGCGGCTTAAGCTGAGCATTTCTAAAAATAAATAAAAAATAATTCAAGAGCAGTCGAACACGGATCTTTGTAATCCTCCCTCCCCTACAAAATAAATAACTATAAGTAAATAAGAAATACATTATTATATCAGGACTCTTTGAAGCTCTAGAAGTCTTGTTTACTAATTGGTGCTGCCACCTTTTTAAAAAAATCATTTGCGACCTATACATTTTTGACATGTGCAAGTTAAAATGAAATGTGGATTTATCAATCGATAATAATCTGACAGTTTCCAATACAATCTTTTTCTGACAACAGAGCGTATATTTGCAAGTCATTGGCAAATCATTGTATTCAGTTGGCATCCTGAATTGTTCTTAGAGGCAAAAAAGCGCAGTGAAATTTCGAGAATGAATCATCAGAAGAAATTAAAAAATGAATCTAAAAATAAAGAAGCCGAAGAAGCTTCTTACTCGAGTTCGAGTTCGAGGGGCGTCAAATTGCAGGGTAAACCGGAGAACAACTTAAACCTCTGTCAGCAGCAAGACGGTGTCAATTTCGACAAGCAGAGGGAATCTGTTCAACATCCTCATCCTGCATCCCAATTCATCGCATTATCGGAATACAATCGTAGCAATCCGGACTCCAAGTCCATGGGAAAGACTGGAGGCGAGCAGGAACTCATGACCAACATGATTCGATATCATTCCATGGCATCGAATGCTCGCCAAATACCAATTCCACGACAAGTATCGCAAGTGAATCCATCGGGTAATAATCGCAAGCGGATTATTGTGGTTCCTTGGGAAATATTTAGCCTGGTGTCCCTTCACAATGTGCAGATGCTGCTGCAGGAGTTTCGATTTATACCGCCAAGTGAGATGAGAAAACGGAATCTAAGGCTGCTTAAGGAAGTCATCATTAATCGCACTCAACGCGGCGAGAAGCAGCAATATCGAGTTATCGATGACGTCACGGGACTGACAAATGAGGATTGGGGACAAATTGTGGCCGTGTTCGTGATGAGTCCCCACACTCAGTTCATTGGCTGGCCCCATAAGGGTGATCCCGCTGTCATCTGTCGTCATGTGTGCGCCTTCCACATTCACTTCCTGGGTCATCCGATATATCGGGAACTGGAGGCGCTTAATCTCAATGTTTTGCAATTGCCCGAATTCGATCGTGGCAAGGACAAAGTGATTATCATGGACTTCTGGCGTAGGCTGGATCAGCACATGGCCAAAAATCCACTTGGATTGGGATTAAATTAGTCTTTTATATGAAATGATCTTTGATTATTATGCAATTATATTTTTTTTAAATAAAGAATTCAAATAATATAGTTATAATATAATGCTCTTAGATATTTGGGATTGCGGCATCTCTAGTCCAATACCAGGAGCTTCAGTCTGACTCGAAACGAGTAATATAACCATATAACCTTGAAAATACAATTATTTTTTTAATTGTAATGGACTAGATATCCCACAATCCAGTCGCCAAGTAATGAGCAGCAAACCGTCAATCACGGTGGCGCCTCCATTATGGTTTGAGGGTGTATTTCTGAAAATGGAGTTGGTCCCTTGGTGTAATTCGATGGAATAACGCGAAAGCAGCAATATCTAAGCATTCTGCAACAGAATCTTCCAAAAATCATAGGAAATATCGGTCTTGGACAGGACAGCAGGAAAATAACCCAAAGCACACGTCCCTTTTGATCAAAAATTGAATGTAAAAAAAAATTCCAGACCATGAAGTGGCCACCACTTTCTCCCGATGTAAATCCTATTGGAAAAATTATGTAACCATGTATAATCGCAGCTGGCGAAATATGCCCTACCTCCAAGTATAGTGGGTGAGGACAAAGGTCTTATGGTACGCTATTAAAAAATCTAAGGGGCTGTGGAAACATTATTTAAAAGTTAAAAACAAAAATCACCAACAAAACAAGACTAAGATCTTTAGCACGCATAAAATAGAAGAGAAGATACAGACCGTTGAAGTGAGAATATTGAACTCGAACATAAATAACACAAATAAATGTTGAGCACTATTTTGAGCGAAATAAAATAATAAATTAATAATATTTAATTAATCAACTCATTCTTTTGAGGAACAAAATTATGCTTTGGGCTTTACAAGGATATAAAATAATATTTTTGAAAAATCTAACACAGAAGCCGTAAATTACTGTTGAGTTCTGTTTTGAGCGAAATAATAAAAATCATTTAAAATCGTAGTTTTCGAGTTTTTTTATCAAAAATAATTATTATGGTCTTAGTTTAAAAAAATTACTTAAAACTAATGATTATCAATGAAGAAAACCTAATAAATTAAAATATAATCATTACCATGTCATTTTTAATAATTTCAAATATAACTTATAATGATTAGTAATGATTACGGTCCCAGAAATAAACAGCAAGCATTAAAATGTTAAAAAAGATGCATTTAGCTTAAAGCTAAAATTATAAAGTCGAACTTCCCTAACACGAATCACCATTATCCAAAGAAAAAGTTCGAATTATGGAAACTTCGACTTATTGAATTCTTTTTTTAAGTTCAGTTTATTATATTTGCCAATTGATTCAGTTCGAGCTAGAGAAAATTCGAGTTATAGAAAGGAAAGAACAGTCAATTAAGAGTATGATAAGTTTAAATTCATCAAAAGACTTTTATAGAAAACTTATTCTGTTGACTCTCTGAGGATTTTATAATCAAAAGGCAGACCCAATTCCAGTTTTCACTTAATTAAAAAAAAATTTTCTTTTATAAAAGACTATGCTTAAGGAAGGAAAGTAGATTTAAAGCTATTGTACTATAGTACAAAAATCATCTGCCTTTTATTCTATCAGATTTAAATGTCAATGCCAATTAGAAAAGACAAACAAATGCCGTAATAATTATGACAAGTGTGGAAAATAAGTGATTCAAGGCCAAGTTAAGTTTTCAAACAATTTTAAGTAACATCAATTGAGCAAGCTTTGTGAAATGTAAACTTACTTTTCAGTTTATATTTCTTAATACTTTTTAATGTAAGCAATATCCCAAAAGCCAGAAATAGAGTTGGTTTCCATTCAATACATTCTCCTCGTAAGTTCTTATCTCAAACAGGGAAAACCAAAAAAGGCACGTGGAAAACAGCTACGTTAAAAATACCGCTTTATGGGATCAGATAGGCCAACCCCAAATGATATTGGTTAATTAGTTGGTAGCATGCGACGTGTTCAGAGTTAATAAGGCAACTTTTGTCCGCAACTTGGTGCGAAAAGTTCAATGTGTGGTCCAATTAATCGGCATTGTCCGAGACGTGGAGATTTTAGAGTTTCCAGTCAGAGAATATACTCCGAGTACTCGTACATTTTTGGCATGGCAAATTGCAATTAATATGAACCCAAATTATGTGTCATTCAAATTGGCAAATGCCAAAATGGCAAAGTGGCAAAGCTCGTACAAAACGCTGCTTGTCCGATCCAATGCAAAGCGAATTATACTAAAAAAAAAAGATGTGAATAGAGAAATCCCACAGCAGACAAACTGCTGGTCTGTCTGTGGCACTGTGGCATTAGGGGGTGACGCTGCCACATAGGCCTCCAACTAGGGGAACCGAGAATTCATTCAGCTGCCCCATTGTTCAACCTGCAGACTGCAGACTGCAGTGGCAAACAAAGTAACAAAGTGCCGACGACGACGACGAAGAGTGCCTGTTGATGCCGATGCCGATGATGTTGCAGCAGCTAGTGCCACAATCTGTGGAAGTGACTGTGGCAGCTGTGGCAGTTGCAAGCGCCATTGTTGACTTTGGACTCGACGGGCGCAAATTAACCGCAAAAGGCCCATGGAGGGATCGGGTCAGAATCTGAGTCGGAGCTGGAGTCGAAGTCGGACACAGACCGCCAACACACGTGACTTGCAGCGTTAAGTAATGTTCGGTGTGTGTGTGTATGTGTGTGTTTCATTGTACTTCATTACTTGTGCTCAAACAATCGAATTAGCCCCAAAAACAAACATCACCAAAAGGCGACAGCATCAAAGCAACAAACCAGCTTCCAAAACAGCCAAAACAGAAGACGGAACAAGAACAGGCGCACGAGAATCAAAGCCAAAGATATGGTCAAATGTACACTCAGAAAAATGCAGAAGGATTTCTTCTACAAAATAAAAGGCCTAACATTAATTCCGTTTCGTTGTTGAATTTTTTAAGAGCGCTTTGATCTTTAATTTTCTTGCTTTAAGAGCGAATCGTTCTTGAAAACAAGAAACATATAAATATATATTAAATTAAGACTGTTTTGCTCGTAAATATAAATAGCAGATGATTTTGACAATTTTCTTAGCAACAAATATCATACGACAATAAAATATGTGTGTTAGATCTTATCGAGGAACTATTCGGGATTATATCGAGCAAACAAAATTCTTAAAACAATCCTGAATCGTGCTTTGCAATTTATACTTATTCGAACGCTCTTGATATTAAGAATTTCAAGACCGTTCAAGAATCAAGAATTTTTAGAATCATTGAACTTTTGACCATCGAAATTTTTGATTCAAGTCCAAAACGTTCTTGACTTTTCTCTCAGTGTGGTTGCAATGCATGACCAGATCCCATCAAGCAAAATCCATTCCCATCTCAAGTAGTATAAATCAGGCAAGCAGATTTCAAGTCTTTACTTAATTACTTTATATACTTGATAAAGGTTATGTTCCAAGTTCCTTAAGTCCCCGGTCATTACTTCAGACAGACAGACGGACAAACATCTGTGTGTGTCTTCTCAAAGGAGACACATCCTCGTACAGATGGACTTGCTCAATCTACGCTCTCGAGCATTCAATTGTTCAGTTCTTCGTTTGTTCTATTTACCACTCGGAAGACAAAGAAAAAACAGTAAAACGCCCCATTAACCCTGGGGGGTCGACAGCTTGTTCTACTTCCCTTCGAGGTTTCAGTTGAAACTGCTTTACACTTGTATCGACACCTTAACCAAGGATAAAGTTACAGAAATACAGGTGTATTTTCCTCTTTTGTTCTGTATTTCAATCTATTTGAGATTGTTAATAATACTGAAGAAATAATTGACTGTGACAGTTTTATGGCAATATCAAAAATAAACTGTGTTTCTAGCCATATAATTTCTGCGTGTTTACTTACTGAGAATAATTTTATAAATATTTTATAAAACATTATAATTTAATTACAAATTTCCTAGTTTAATAATTATAAAAGTAATCTATATTATTATTAGAAACAAGTTAATTTTTGGCATTAAGATTTTCAATTAATCGTTGTTACTTATATTAAATATATAATTTAAATACCCTTCGATTTGGAATCAATAAGAGAAAGCTTTTACCTGTTAATTGCTGAATGAATTCTCATAAACATTTGATTTTATTTCAATGTTATTACAAAAGAATCATAAATTAAATTTTAGTGCAATTTGTTTCAATTCAGACTGTCTTTTGCTGTATGGATTTTTTTTAGGGCAAGCTGACAGTGTTTAAGCAAAGTTGGGAATTTGATTATTAATGGATTTGAGTAAATGATTATGAATTATCTAAAAGCAAAATGCAAACGAAACATTAACTTTCAATTTCATAATCATAATTCAAAATCAAAATGAATTTCACACAATTACTAATGTTGTAAGTTAATAGTTTTATTTTTAGAAAACAATTTATTTAAATTATCTCTTCGAGTTACTATTTTTAAAAGGAAAGAGAACGTGATCACATTTAAAGACAATGGCAAACGGCAACAGGGCGGCTACGTGACTTGTCGAGCTGCTGACATATTGAGTCATCAACTCCTGGCTAAGAACGGCGAGAAGTCAAATTGGTAATGGTAATGGTAATGACAATTGCCAAGAGCCCAAGCCCAAAACCCAAACCACTGACCGGTTGCCACTGCCAATGTCAATAAGCGGAGTCAACAAACACAGGCAACAGACAACAGAGAAAAGCGCAATTTTTATGTTAATGGACATCATTTTTCTCTGTTTGCTTTCACTTGCGTTAAGTGTCGCAAATAAATTCATTAAAGTGGCATTTTTCAATTTTAATGATGAGAAGGCTTCTCCTTTCTCTCCCTCTCTTTCCTACTTTATCTCTCTTTCTCTCTCTCAGTATCTTATTGTAATGAACTATTGGTGCCATGGAAAATGAATACAAACACAAATACAAATATAAGGGAAATGCGCATCGAACCAACGATATTTAACTACCACCGAGTACTCGATACCACATTTAACCACATTTAACTACGCTCAAAGCTGCTTAAATGCCGCATTAATAAATGAATTGCAGTTTATTTGTTACTTATTTCTTGCCACTATGATTTTCATTATTACTTCTTCTCCTCTCTCTCTCTCTCTGTCTCTCTCCACCTCTCCTTCCTCCAATCCAGACTCCAACTTTCTGCACAGTGGTAATAAATAGTCTTATCAGTTCGTCAACTGCGAATTTCAGTGTAATGCGAGTTGAGATTTTATCACTTTGATGTTTCAAATGTTTAATGAGCTTGCATTACAACTTGTGCATTTGTGAACTCCATTAATCATGCAACTCATTTTTGACATACCCTGTAACTTTAAAGCTGCCTGATGTGACAATTTAAACTTGTGTTACTAAAAATTAAACAAGAAAGTTAAATTTCTGCTTAGTTGGCAAAATTTTTATATTATTATAATTCTTCATTGTTGTAGAAGAAATTATTAAAACAGAGCAATGGAGACTTGGAGAGATAGCGAGAGATATTTTTATCTTATACAAAAACATCTTTACAAGGTAAAAGTCTAAAATTTCTGATATCCAATTTTGTGACTAATAATATAAGGTTTTACTCACAAATTACAAAAAAATAATTTTTTGGCGCACCTCACATTGCGCTAAATTCTTCATAGCTAATAAATTTTACTTTTTTGCGCAGTAATTTATATTTAGTAATTTTTTTTTAGTAATTTATATGTAAAACCTAAAAAAAAATAATGTCAAAAGGCTCCAATCGTTTACGTTTTGCCCCTCCACTTACACCTGTTTATCTCACGGACCAGGTGAGTTTCTAAAAGTCTCAGTATACATATTTTTTACTTGAATTGATACCTTTCGATCGGTATATAACTCGACCTGATCGGACAGTCGTAGCAAATTTTTCATTCTTCCTGTGTATATTGCAAGTCGCCTTTCGCACTCTTCGTGCTGCTTTCGTCACTAGCGCGGACTGCCGTCCGCAGTGATTTCAATATTTTATTTAAACGACCGTTTTCACTTATATACCCTGTAAGAACAGTAACATTATAGTTAGTACGAAGTATCCGTTAATGTAGCACTATTTTGTTTTTAAGTTTACCAATTTAATAAAGAAGTAAAAGTACAAGTGAAGTTGATCAAAAAATTATACCATTGGAAAATAATAAGATTACAGTCGAGTTATGGAGATATTCGACTTATAGAGTTCTGTTTCTTAAGATTATTAATTTTACTGCCACTCATTTAGCTCGAGTTACAGAGAAATTCGAGCTATGGAAGTTCAACCGTGTTAATTTATGTATACTTTCCCATTTTATGCATGTATGCTCTTTACAGGGTATTCAAATGAAATCATGTAATTATTAAAGGGCTTAAGAGTCTTTTGACTTTTATGCCAGACACTCGCTGAAATTGGATGTTCGTGTAGAAGGTGATAATTACAAACTTATTACTTCAGCTCTTTGCTGTATCGACTTTCTCGCTTTTCCCGCCGCACAGATATCGCAACCGGAGATCCAAGAGTCGAAGAGGCGGAACCCGTAACCTTTAACCCGTAAGTCACCAAGTGTAATCTGAAAGCCGCAACCCGTTTGCCGCAACACTCTCGTAATTCTTATCTGCCTATCTACCTACATACGGCCGTACTCAGATCCGTACTCGTACTCTTATGCAGCGGCATTCTAGTGAGCTTATCCAATTATGAAACATTAAAAATACGCGCATATAAATCGCTTCATTTTTATGCGCAATTATAACACGGCTCTGACTACGGCCGTAGTCGTTAGTCGTTCATCTTTCATCGTACACTGTTTACTTGACTGAGTCGTTGGAGTCGGAGTCAGAGTCGGAGTCGGAAACGGAGACAGAGACAGAGATGGAGACAGAGAAAAAGACAAAAACAGAAACAAACTCACTTCTCATGCTACTCAATTAAGTTAATTCCCCTCTGCATAAACCAGAGTCGGGCTGAGAGAGACAAAGACAGAGAGAGAGAGAGAGAGAGAGCAAGATGATGTTGCTCATTTAGCTCGACTCGCATTCCTCATGTATTTTTTATTTATTTTATATTTAAACGATTTTCAGCTCGCCCGCGCAAACTACTCAACCGTGTGCACTTGGGCCAAAGTGTCAAATGTAAGTGCGCTGTTGGCGAAGGTGAAAATGGAAAAGCAGGAGGAAAAATGGGAAAAGGCAAAACGGTAAATGGGGAAAAAAGGAAAAAGCAAAATTAGCTGGCAGTTGGGGCAAAAAAAAAAAGGAACAGAGAAACAGAAATGCAGACAAAGAAAAAGAGAGAGAGAGAGAGAGAGAGAATTATGTATATACATATATACTCGTATTTTAAATGCTCTCACTTTGGAAAATGCGTTCGTTTGGCCAATGCGATTTTAGACAACAGTCGCCTATTTCTGGCCCGCAAGTGGAGCATTTTTCAGCTTTCAGTTTACAGTCAGCTTGGGCCTCCGTGTCCTGCTCTAATGGGATTACGACGTGGCCAGCAACAACAACAACAAGTCCGAGAATTCAACGGAGAAGAAGCAAAAGAAGTCGAAGTCCGACGTCTCGACTTTGTAGCTGATTATCTGGCCACGCTGACAGTCAAATCAACGGAAAAAGGGGACGAGGGTTGGGGGAAACAGAAAAGGGGAGGAGACTAAGGACTCGAGACTAGAGACAACCGGAGAGGGAGAGAGAGAGGAGATAAGGCTGAAAACGGTGGCAAGACAAGACGTTAATATTATTATACGCTTTGTAAACAAATTATGAATTATGTTGGATAAATAGAAAAACTTAATAATAACTTGATTGCGGCATTTGGCTGCCTTTTGGCCAAGGCGGCTTCTGTGTCTGTGTCTGCTGCTTTTGCCTCCGACAGTTGGCCTAAACTTTCTTCGTTGAAGCGCTTTTAAATGGGCGACAGCAGAGCATACACTCGGAGAAATTAAAACAGCCTTAATTATTTATTAATCACACTACACAGTTTAAAACTCAAAACGTATTCAACAATTAATTTTAAGATTATTTAAATAATAAATTAATTTAAAAAAAAAAACATGAATACATAAATTGAATAATCTTAGATAGTGATGAAAAACTGTTTGCCAATTTTTTTTTTTTTTAAGTTCTTCGAACTCGTTCCACCTGCATTAAAAGTGACATTTTAGTTTCTAAGATTAACATAACTTGATAAGTGAATTTATTTGAGTTTTGTCGCTCTGATTGAAGTCTGTGTGTATTATCGAATTTAGTTGATATAACTTATCAAATTATTTATCATATTGGTAAAAAAAACATTCACAATTGCTTACTTATATAGGATACCTTTAAGTCTGTCAGTTGTTGCCTCTTAGCCTTAACAAGTTACTTAGAATTCATAGCGTATCACGGAGATAAACATTAATCGAGGATTATTCTCATTTACCTTGTGTTAAAAACAACTTTTCAACTATTCTTATGTAATCAAGTTCATTTGATTTATTATTAATTCTTTTTTTTTTTTTTAGCTCGATTCCTAGCATATACAGAGTATCTAGTGGTTGAGCAGTTTCTTTTACAGCGTTTCATACTTCATTTTTGGCTTGTTTAAATAAATTCGCTCAGTGTTTTCGTTAATATTTTTGTTTTGCTCGTAAACTGAGGGCAAATACTCGTAATGCTCGGGATTGGACCAAGCTATAGGCTGAGGCCAGAGGGCTGAGATGTGGGGATTGGGGAAGGGGGAAGGGGAAGGACAGCATGTCCTTGGATTTTCGTGGGTCTCGGCCACGGCCGACGGTCTATGTGGCAACTGTGGCATCCGCGACCGCTGGCGGCACGTTAATTATGGCACAAAAATGCCCAAATTGTGCAGGCAAAAATATAAAATGCTTACCGGCAGAGGCAAGTTTGCGAGTGAGGGGGGAAAGGGAAGGGAGGGAAACGGGGAGGGGGAACGTTCATTGCAGGTTGTTGTCGGCGACGAATGAAAGAAAAAGTAAAAACAAATTGAAAAGTTTTCCACGATATAAATTTGCATTAATTTTGGGCGCTCTTTGCTAGATTTTTCCCTTTGTTGGCGTCTTCCTCGAAGCTGCCTGGACAACGGGAGCTCTCAGCTCGTAGTTTTCGTCTTGGCTCTTTCGTCTTTAGCAGATATACTCGTACTCGTAGTATGCATTCAGACTGTCCTTACATATTTCAGCTACATATACATACATATAAACAAATTGTTTGAATCGAATAAGTTTTCCTCCATTTTAATACCACGCAGAAATGAAGAGAAAGGGAATTGTGAAGAAAGAGTTAACTTCGATCTAGTATAGTTATTCTCTATATTTATGAGTAATGCCATAATACTGACTTAAGATTGAGTTTATGTACAATTTTTAAAACTCCTATCTGCTGTTCATTTAAAATAATTGAAACTTCAATTTGGTTAAACTTTATCTATAGTATTTGAGCCTTAGATTCTACAGATTTTATAAAGATCGGATAATAACAACACAGGATATTTAAAAGAAACTGAAGTAAAGAAGGAAGAAAAGAAAAAGTAGACATTTTAACATTCTAATCTGCTGCTCATTCAAAATTAGGATGATCGGATTATAACAACATAAGATATTTCAAAGAAAAGAATAAGGGAAGAAATTAAAAGAAGTGCAAGGAGAACACTGCTAAAATCTTGCCTGCTTAAATAGTGAGCAAAGCAATGTATGAAAAGAGTATCTGTTAGCCGAGTTGATAACGCTGCAAGAGTCTAATATAATTATATGTAGTTTATATGCATGTATTTATGTATTCTTTAGCAGGGATAACACCTACGAAGGCGATAACGAAGACTGAGTTGAACTGAACTAAGTACACCGAACTGAACTCAGCTAAGCTGTGCGCTGAATGAGAAATCCTGGTCCTTGTAAGCGGACAAAACTCCACGAGAGCCGTGAATAACAGTGTGAGCCGAAAAAGAGGGTCCAACGACAAGGACAACGACATCAACAGCACTAACAACAGCAGCTGTTGTTGTCACATTGTTGTAGTTGTTGTGCTACCTTTTTGAATATTTATGAAAAATTGAAACGTTTTAGAGCGCGGAATGGTGTCAGCCCGGATTTGTTCCCTTTTGTACCCTGTGCCATGGCAATGCCACACAATGGCTATACACAACTAGTGCGTGGGTGTAACACCGAAACACCACACACAATTCACATGCGAGTCAATGATTAAAGCAGTTTCTATAAATATACTTCACATTTGGCAAGCCGAGTACAAATAAATATACGGAAATATATGAGGAAAAAAAATTTCAAAAATACATATTTGTATGGTTGAACTTTTATTTAATAAAAATGCAATATGATTAAATTTTCTTTAAGCTTCATTCAGAGGTGAGCATGCACTTTTGATCACTACTGTCAAATCATAACCGATTTTTAAATGCCGTCCGAATGCTGTCCGAAAGCTAAAATATCTATTATCAAAGTTCCAAATTTACCTGAATATTTTTAGAGATTTTTATTTTTGGTGTTAGATTATTACATTTTCCAGGAAAATTCGAGAAAATTTGTATTTTCGCATTATACCCAGTGTTTATAATAAACTTAATATAATTCCATTAATGTGGTATGGATTAAAATAATTTATAGTTTATTACCATCAGTGTTTCCGCTTGACATTATTTATTTAATTTAATTAAAGCATTAACAAAGTATCATACTAAATTGACAAATAAAATAAATTACATACTTTTTAATTTTATGGCTAAAAAAGAAATAAATTAAGGGCTTAACGTCCAGCACGTTAGCTAAACCACTAATTTGTAGTTAATTTAAATTTTTTTTTTTTATTTTAATATTTAAACAAATTTTATTAGATTGATTTCTTTTATACATTTACTTTGATTAAGTTTGTTTTATATACAGTCAAACTTTCTTACTAGAATCACCATTATCCAAAGAAAAGCTTGAGTTATGGAGATATTCGACTTAAAGAGGTATTTTTCTTAAGTTTATTAATTTTACTGCCACCCATTTAGCTCGAGTTACAGAGAAATTCGAGTTATAGAAGTTCGAGTGATGGAAGTTCAACTGTATTTGCGTATTTTAAGCTACATTTTTGAGCTAAAAAAATAAATCAAATAATAGATCATAAATTCCACTTTTAAATGTTTCATAGTAAAGTACAAAACTCACTCATTTGCTTACTTATATTAAATTTAAAAACACAAAATTTGAAGTCAAAATCAACTTTCAAATTGTACCAATTTCACCATTTGTTTTCTAATCACGTAGTGTCTGCTAGTTGAGCATTTGGCATTGCAGCTGTGTGTTTTTTTTTAATGTCAGTTGTTGCCATTCCCACTTGTTAGTTAACTAATTGTAATTTTTTTTCAACTTCTGCTGCTGCTCTTATGATTGTTGTTGTTGCTGGTGCTGTTTTTGTTGTGGATGCGGTTGTAGTTGTTGTTGTTGTGGATGCCTTTGTTGCGTTTTGTGATAGTGGCAACCGCCCACGCACAAAAATGATTTAAGTGCGCCTTCATTAATTACGCTTTACCACAGAGGTTGGCAATGGCGGCGTCGAGTGCGAGGATGTGCAGGGACAGCGGCAGGATGCGTTACTTGTGGTGGAGGGGGAGGGAGGGGGTGAGGGTGAGGGTGAGGGTGAGGGTGAGGGTGAGGAGGTGCCACCCGTGGTTGATGAAACTTTAATAGGCCGCATTTCAGCATAATTAACACGGTAAGCGTATGAATGATGCATGACAAATCGCTGTTGGGCCGATGATGCTGGCAACTCTGGCTGTCGCCAACCCCCCTCCGTTCCCCCTGCCTTTATTTCGTCCTGCAATTTTCACATTCTTCTCCATGAACGCTCAAATAATTGCAAACGGTTAAATGTAAATTGAGATTAAGTTAGGGAACCCTTCTCAATCCTTCCCAACCCCCCAACGCTTTCTTATTACGTTTCTCTGAAAGGGTCAACACTTCCTTTTTTTTAACACCCCCATCAAATGAGCTGCAAACTGGCTGTAAAAGAAGGGAAAAAAGGGAGGAGGGAAAGCAGAATCAGCTAATGGCAATTGTAAAAAGGATTATTCCCCACAACCATTTTTATTCTCATAAAGCAACTTTCTTTTGCAACATTTCATTACGATTTCGGATTCTCAGTCGCAGCTTCAATTTAATATATTTAAGTTCATAAAGCTGAGCTAAAATTATAAAAAGGAATAGCTGCTGCTGTATTTGATTTACTACATTATTTAAGGTATTTAATACCAGACCTACTTTTTCTGATAAAGATGGAAGTACGATTGCGATTTAAGGTCATAACTTGGGATTGTCAATGCGAATTTAGGTTTAAATTTCTTACAAATTGCAATTGTTTCTGCAAATCCGAGAATCCTTGAAGTCCCCGGACTGACACATAGGCCACTCCACTAAAGTTTTTCAATAAACTTTTTTTGACTGACTAGTTCATTTCGAGGATTCTTTGAGCGCAATCGGAAGCTTCGCTATCGAGTTACAAATATAATTGTCTTGCAACTTTTTGAGTTTTTTGAAAAATGGAAAAAGCTGAATTTCGTATTTGATTAAACACTGTTTTTTGATGGGGAAAAATACCGAAGAAGCAAAGACATGGCTTGATAAGCATTACGGGGTCTCTGCTCCAGGTAAATCAACCATTTGCGATTGGTATTCCAACTTTAAACGCGGTCGTACGAGCACCGAAGACTCGAAGCGATCGGGAAGACCAAAAGAGGTGATTATCCCAGAGATCATCAGACAAGGCATCGAAATGTTGAAAGACCGTTGGAAAAGGTGCATTAAGCTAGTCGGAGACTATATTGAATAAATATATTAATTTAAAAAAAAAATGTTTTTTTCACCGTCAGTCCGGGGACTTTTTGAACGATCTAGTATTCCAAACCATAACCAAAGGGCAAAACTATTATTCGGTGTTCCCGAAACTTTCAAATGTTAAAATAATTGTTGAGAGATTTGATAAAATTGAATTCAATTAAATTTCTATTAAATTATAAAAGTGTGATAAAAAAGATATTAACTGAATTTATTTATTAAATAAAATATACAACCTATTACAATGGTTGTTTAAATTTAAAATAAATAACTCTTGTAACTCTGAAAATATGTCCGGAAAATAAAATCTCGGACATTTCAGTAAGATCTACATTTCGTTTAGTTTTCTACAACTACAACCTCAATAAACTTTGTAATTTGGAAATAATTGAATAAAAAATCAACAACTTTACCCATCTTTATTCCTAATTATCCCAATATTGGTGAACCCTTTATTAAGGAATGTATGTTTATCTACAAGTCAATTCATATGCAACTTGCAGCCTGAAAGTGTGCAACACTTGGAGAGTATCTGGCGACGCCTAAAAGTAATCCAAGTGACAGAGAGAGAGAAAGAAAGATAGAGAGACAGAGAGAGAGATTGAGAACCGGTCGTTTGGCCGCTGACCCAATTAAGTGGCTAAGCTTACCGCATGGGAATATTTATTAACGTGGTCCACACACAATCGATTCTCAATCTTGATCTCAGTCAACAGAACCCATAACCAGTCCCATAATTTCTCAGCCTTTATGGCATCGGTGGTTGTCGGTGGTTATCGCACACGATTTGTCAGCAGCGGCGTTAAACGTCATCGATGCTTCATCCGATGCGGTGTTTAATCTGAGTAACTGCAACTGTATCTCGTAGATACTCATTTTATAGTTTGCCTGCTCAATGGCTATGCAAATTGGCATCATCGCACCTGTCAATACCTGACGATGGAGTGGGATGGAGATTTATGTCTTTTGTGCGACTGATTTGTTAACTTGGCTAGCTTTATTTTCAGCCATATAAAAGTGTTGCAGACGCCGCAATGGAGCGCACTTAATGCTGGCCACAGCACAGGATTAGACACCTCATACTCATCCCACAACCCACAATCCTTAAGCCCCCCGCCCCCCCACACATTTCAGTGAGCATGGCCAACCAACTGCCAACTCTGTTGCTGCTGCTCTCCATCGGATTTGGCCACGTTGCCATCACAGTGGGGCAGAGATTGGCGCTGCCAACACGTCGTCTGATGGCGCCCAGTTTGCCATTTGCCGAGAGCTTCGAACGCTTCGATGCCATTGCGGATGATGAGGGAGATGTCGATGTGGATGCGGATGTAGACGACATGCTGCTGGGTCAACAGCTGACCAGCGCGGTGGCTCCGCTGTCGGCGGTTCCTTTTCTGGGCCTAACACGCCGCCAGCCCGGCATTGTGGCACCTCTTTCTGGAGTGGAGGCGGCGCTGCGGTTTGCCGACTCCGGGGACTCCTCCGACGAGCAGGAGTCGAGCGAGGAGGACAGTGAGGAGCCCGAGTCCGAGACGGATGCAGAGACGGACACGGCACAGGAGCCGCTGGCTCCCCAACCGGAGTCACAACCTCAACCTCAACCACAACCAGCACCTCAACCACAGGCGGTGTTGCAATCGGACTATAATCCGTATCGCGACAATTTCAATGACCAAAACCCGGATGGCAGCTATGTCTACGGGTGAGTCAATCCCTCAGAGAGTCCCCTCTCTGTCTACTTCCCCCTTTTGACCTCTCCCTCCCCCCTTCCCATTGCAGCTACTCACTGCCAAATGGCGTCCGCCGCTGGGAACGCGGCTTTCACACGCAGCAACAAAATGGCCTCGTCGTGGAGGGCTTTTATGCCCAGCCTCGTCCAGGTGGCCAGGGAGTTCAGTACGAGCTGCGTTGTTATCGCGCCGATTCCCACGGCTACCAGCCATTAGCAGGTAAGAGTACGAATCTAATGACGCCATCTGTCACCTGGTCACCAGTTGATCTGGCCACACTAATCTTAATTCCGTTCGTTCTATTCGCAGTCGAGTATCTGTCACAGCCGCCACGTGTTCGACGCTTCGAGGTGCCCAATGTGCGTTGCTTTAATGCCAATCGTCTGCGTCCATAACGATTAACTTAGCTCATCGATAACGATAACGATACAAATAACAATAGACGTGATGTGTATATTTTCGGATACTAAGCTTGAAACTTTTTTTTGTGCACGTAATAAAATGATATAGTAGCTTACACTTAAAACATAATTTAAATTCAGCTTGATTTATCTCTTTATGTAATGATTCTTTCATAAGGAAAGATTTTAAATAAATGTATTAAAATGCATTGCAAGTATTGAAAAAGCAAGAAAACCCAAGTAAATAAACGCATTTTAGATATACATATATGTGGGTTGGTGAATTGCTGTGTACACTAATCCCAATTGAGGTAACAGCAAAGATCCCTGGACAGCGACGAGCTGCAACGACGGCATCAATGTTGCAAAGACGACGAGCAACAAAGATGCAAAGACGACGACGGCGAATTCGCAAAGCGGCGAATAAGCAGAGAACGATCGAGAGCGAAGGCAACGTGCTGCGCTGTGGCGGCATCGAGTAAAGAAATCTTGTACGAGAGCTCAAGGGTGAATCAGCTTGAAGTTCGGCCTAGTGTGGTTGTGAGAACTACGAGCTTGCTAACTACGTAGTTTCTGGTGAAATTAAATTCTATGTCAACAAGGTATCTCCTAGTCGAGCAGTCTTTAAAAGTATTAAGTTAAGGTATTAAGCTTTGATTTTAATTAAATTCCATTCAAGAATGTTTCTTGCCTCTTTCACAAAGACACAAGTAACAGCTATTTAATAAATACATAAGTTAAGATTGCTCGCCTAAAAGATACTCAGTACAGGGTGGAATATACATATGCTATTGTTTATTATAATTCACATTTTAAATGGGCTATATAACTGTATACATGTATTCTTTAAGTCCTAAACGGATTTAAATCTAAAATTCAAATAATTATTTACCTTTAAGTTAAGAAAAATAAAGAGAAGACTTTAACTACGATTGCCCAACTAGAAGTTGCCCTATGTAGAACATTTTACAAACGAAAACGTGAGCGAAATGAATCAGTTTTCCCATTTCACTTTGATGTTTTTCTCTTTTTTGTTGATGTTTATCTGTGTTTGTCAGCTCCACGCGCGGAATATGCAAATAGATGAGAATGAATGGCAATACTCGCCACAAAACTTGGTTTTCCTCTGTTTACTTAGGCAAATTTTGTGTTTAAACAATGAAAGCAACAACTTGAACAAGAAAGAAGGACAAGAAAGGAGGAAGAAGAATGTTGACAATGGACGAATGGATGGGACTAAATATCCCCTATGCTACCTAAAAGCATCAAGAGCGCGAGAGCAAGAAAAAGCAGAAGCTGAAAAACAATTGCTTGAAATTTGCAGAGCGAGTTGTGCTGCGGATGTCGATGCGGATGCGGATAGCACAAAAGGCGCCTCATCAACGCAACCAGCAACAATGACAGCTAACAAACCGTTAAGTGCCGCAACAAATCGCCAAAAATTGAAAACTGTGGGAATACGAGTACCGCACTACACTAGACGCTAGACGCCCGCCACAAAGCCAAAGTCACAGAACCACACACAGAACCACAGTCCCCTCAGCCCCCCCCCCCCCCCCCCACACTTAGCCGCACGGCACAACCTCACATAGATAGAAATCTCGGTCTCCCAAAACAAAAACCCAAAAAAAATATATATATATAAATAAATAAAATACAAAAGCATTCAGAATACAATCAGCAAAGACAATAAAAACAAATAAAAAGTATTTTCAAATAGCATTTGAATTAAACTTGAAACGACGCACTGTGGCTCGTTTCCCGAAAACTCGTGGCCAAAATCAGTTTTCGAGTTGTTCCGTTTTAGAAAAATGTTTTTATTTTGGTATTTTATGCAGAAGGTCTTATGTTTTTAAAAAATTTTGTTGTAGGCTGCGGAGCTCGTCAAAGTTCAAGAATTTTTCCAAAAAAATTCCAAGTGAGAAATTTTACGCTTTAAAAGGGCAAGTTTTGTGTAGTCCATTTTTCAATTGAGCTTAGTGTTTGTATTAAGCTTATTTATTTATATTAACTGGCTTATCTTTAAAACTAAATGCATATAAAAAAAAATCAAAAGGAGAAATAATTAATTTTTTTCCTTCGCATCTTTTTTTTTTTTGGTTCTTTTTGAACTTTCGGTAGACTTTAGAAAAAATGGCATCCCCGAAATTTATTTTGGATTTAGTAAAGCTACATACGGTATATTGCACAGCCGCCATTTGTTCGTATACAGTAGAATTTGCCCTTGCTTAGTACAATTTGTCAGGCAGTCATAGCTATGACTGTAAGGTAACTCAGTAACTTTTGAACTAGATGAGATATCGGGCTGAAATTTGAAATATAGTATATGCCCAATACTTCAAAGACATTTTTGGAAGAAAAAGGAAAGTGGGCGTATCATTGAAAAGGACGTTAGTTAACTGTCAAATACGCAAAGATACTTAAGCGAGTGCAAACAAATTTTTTTTTTTTTCAGATAAAATTTTTTTAAGAAAACTAAAAATTTCTAAAAACTTAAAAAAAATATATAAAAATAAAGTTCAAATTTTTTTTTTTTTTTTAGTTTTTGTTAAATATTTGAAAAGTACAAATTACAAAAAATTGTGTTTGACTGTTAACTTACGCACTTTTAAATGCCACGCCCATTTTCACTTTTCTTCCAAAAATTTCTTTGAAGTATTGGGCATATATGTACATTTGAAATTTCAACCCGATATCTCATCTAGTTCAAAAGTTACAGATTTTTGGCACGAGTTTTCGGGAAATGAGCCACAGTGCGACGCTGCAAACAGGGCTCCAAAAATAAGGAAGTGCGTGTCTTGATAAGGGCTACAGTAAAATTAAATTGGAAGTAAAGATAAAACGGTGAAATGAACAATTATGATTGTTAATTGTATGCTATGGACTTGTGCAAGCCAAGAAAAAGAATAGAATTGACTGCAGACGACCCGGTTCGAAAATGACTCATAACTTAAAACTGCTTAAAAATGACTAATCGAACTATTTTTCTAGTCTATAATTAGAAATTGAGTTCGAAAAAACAGCTGAATGTTAATTCGTAGCCCAATTTTTATTGAAACAAACAACCATCGTGAAAGTAATATAATTTTAATGATAAAAAATACATAAAAATAAATAATAATAAAAATTGCTAGAATAGATTCGAGCTTAAAGACAGGGTTGATGAATAAAAATCTAGAGTTAAGACCAATAATAAAGAAAATTTTTAGGATTCAATAGTAGATAGTTTATTATAATGTGAAAGAAATTAGTCTGTAAAACGCTTACGAATGCAGCATAAAAGAGAAATGGCAAACTGGAATGCTTGCAAGAGAGTAATTGCATTTTGCAGTGGGGAAGTGACTTTCAACGTGATTCTAAATGTGACTTTGGCTTTTCGGCATTTCTGAGCTGTCACCAGGCATTTGTCTAATGCTAACGGGAATCACGTTCAGGTAGAGTGTCTCTTTCTCTCTATCTCACTCTTTCTCTCTCTCTTTATGTAGCTCGTTTCCTCGAAATCAGTAAATCCCAGAAAGCAGAATAACACTTGTTGTTGTCCATTGGCCAAGCCCAAAGCAAAGACCCCACATGCCATTTGCATAAGCTGTGCTGAAAGTTTGCGACTGGAACAAATTTGCCAGATGACTTTGGCCTAAGCATTGGCAGCCCCGCTGCTTCTTCTTCATCCCGCTGAGCTGCTTTAAAGCCGAAGCAGAAACTCGACTAAAGTGAAGCGATTCTCATCTGACAAAACATGTTCATGCTCATGTTCCACACACTCCCATGGCCTACAGCCTATACTTGTCGTATATTCTCTCTAAATACAAACGTATATACAGAGTATATCGAGTAGATGCACTGCTGAAAATAATCACTTAAAATTATTTCCAAAACAAAAATGCTTAAGATAATAATAATAACACTGAATACAGTATTTAATAATGTTTTTAAATAAAAAATAATTATATAAATTAAATACTTTTAATAGGATTAAATTTTTACATTTTGGAATATCAATCAAGTAAAAGAGAGCTACCTGGAAGTGCCCTACCGAGATACCCTTTACCAGGGACCGTAACGATTATAATTTGTAAAATATAAATTATTAAATAAAAGTTTTTTGATTTTTATCAAAAAATTAAAAAAAAAACTATTCGAATAAAATAAAAAAATTATTAAATAATAATTCAATTTCAATTTGTATTTAAAAATTATTGTTTAACTCATTTTATTCGATTTAATTAAAAAAAAAGTTAAATAATAATTAAGTTTTAGTTTGTATTTAAAAATCGTAGTTTAACTCATTTTATCACTTATAACAGTAAAAATTTAAAATAAAATTAAAACTTATTTTTGAATGAAATTGGTGGAAAATACTGATGGCACACTTTGAACTGAAAGTGTTAATTTTGAATGTACCCTTTTGTTTTGTTCAGTGTAGTGTGTTACAAATATTGCAAGCGTGGCAAGTGTTGTATTGTCTTGGCCAAGTTTTTGGCTAAAAAGTGTTTGACTGATGCGCAAACAAGTATATAACTCAAGTTGCTGCAAACTGTTGAGGCAAAAATCACGCCAGTAATCAAGTTAAAGTGAAACTTCCCCATCAACAGACACAAGGACCACATACGAGTGGTTGATGAGTCGTTTGGCCTATAATTGAGCAATTTACACCACAAGATGCCAGAGCGATTCGGAGAGTAGCCGGAACAGGAGCAGGAGCAGGAGCAGGAACTGAAACTAGAACTAAAGCTTAAACAGAAGCTGACCCAAGTCGACACTCGACTTCGAACTTTTGACTCTGTGCGTTGTCGACATATGCTGGAATGCGATAAAAATGTTGAGATTATGTAACCGAAATACTTTCAAATCGAAATCGACCAATATAAATTCATGGCTTAGACACTTGCACATGCCAGCGTGGGGAGCTGACATTGTTGAGTATTGGCTCCCTGCCTGAGGTCTGAGCTCTGAGGTCTATGCTCTGCTGGGAGAGAATTCTCCATGTTGGATGTTGGGTTGGCACGGAAATGCTGCCAAATGAAATACTGTGCAAAATGCCAGAGCACAAACAAGCTGAGTTGCCATTTTGGTTTTGTCCTCTGTCCATTGTCCATTGTTCCTGACTATGGAACTGGGAACTGGGGGAACTACGGGTTTTGATTTGTTCAGACCTCAGGCCGCATAGCACAGAACTTGAAACAATATTTTATGCGTATATGGCTTAAAATATTTATTAGTTTGTTGTTTACACTTCCTATTTCACTCTCTCTCGCTCTCTCTCCCTCTCTCAATGCTGACATCGGATGTGCAGCTGCAGTCAGCGTCGATTTGAATTCCATTTTATGGCATTGCATTTCGCGACATGTGAAATGTTTTAGCCACGTCCCAAGTGTGGCAGCCCCACATTAAAATGGCCAACTGAGTGCCGTCTTACCAACCTAACGGTGCCTCACTGATGAGGGAGCCCAACTGTCAAAATGCCGCCGAATAAACGTTTAAATTTATTAATTGCGCTTTCAGTTTGACGCGCGGAATTTAATCTGACTAAGTGTCTGTCTGTCTGACTGACTGTCGGACTGACAGTTCTCCCCACGGTAATTGCAATCGTTAACTGACCAGACATTAACCGGAATTCCTCAGAACTGTTCAAAGCACTTGGCACCTACGCAAATAAAAAGACAGTGCCAGAGAGAGATAGAAATTAAATAAAGACAGGTAGAGCGGGAGAGAAAGGGAATAAGAGAGAGAAGTTCTCGGTTTCTTATCATTCATCAGTTATTTATGCGGAAAGGCTTTTAAGCGTAACAGTTTATTTATAATTTTATTTCACAGAATTGTGCATTAGTCATAAGATTTTGTTTTTTATGATAAACAAAATAAAAGATAAAGAAAAGCAACATTAAATCAATTGTTAAACAATCAATCAATTGAGTATCAATATTTTAATATTTAAATGATTGCCATTTTTTATTTTCAGCTGATGAAAAATATAATTAAATAAAATTAGTCAAACAAAAAAGTGAACAGCTTAATTAAATAACCATTTCAGCTTAACATGTTTTATTTTAACGCATTAACACTTCCTTTGGCCCTACTCTAATATCCTGCAAAAAAAAAAATTTAAAGGGTGCACTGTGGTAAGAAAACCCGATATTTTGGCATAAACTCTAAATATAAATATAGAGAATTGAAATTTCGCATGAACTTTAGTTAGACTAATTTAGAATTTTCTTTTTTTATTTTTATTTCGACCACACCAGTACCTTCCCCTCCCCATATGACTATGCGAAAAAGTGTAAAATATTTATATAAAATCTAAATATATAGCTAGAGGCTTCAAATTTGATTTAATATTCAAAAATATATAATTTTTTTTGTTATTTAATTGGACGTTGCTTACATCCCCCCTTCCTCCCCAACTAAGAAAATAAGTAAAATTTTTATTATCTTAAATATAAAGTAATTTATTTTAAGCTTAAGTTTGCTAATTAGACTAAAGTAGAATTTACAATTAATTTTTTTTTTTATATTTGAATCATAGAAAAATCAGATTTTCAGCCAAAATTCACACCTACAACATGTAATTTTTCGCGAAAAGGAACAAAATCGAACAAAAGGGATTACTAACATCTGATTCTAGATGGCTTTGTTAATAACCTTTAGGCAGAACTCTCGAGTTTTCTTGAGCCTTTACTAATGTAAAGCTTAACAGAGCAGGAAAACATTTGTTAGTTTTTAGCTAAATATACACATAAACAAAACGTTGGACAATTGCACAATAACCACAAATACTTAAAATCTCTACTACTACAGTTTTTTAAATACCTTTATCAACTTTATCCATATTTATCAATTTTTATTATGCTTAGGAAACAAACACAATTGGCTCCGAAAGCTGCAATTATTTTTCAGCTTTCAATCAGCAGACTTTGAGCGCTCTTAAAATATTAAGGGTAGTCCCGAAAAATCTAAAAAAAATTTTTTGGTTGCTTTGGAGTTTTTTAATTTAGGAAATAAAAAAATTTTTGAGATACTGAACAAAAGAATTTTGAATTTATGCCAAAATATCGGACTATTTTACCATATTAGGGTGGCAAATTTGTGATCAATTATGTGCAATTGCTTTAAAAAACCGTCGGAGTCATGTGAACACTTAAATTTTTAGGTATTCGGTTATTCATACAAAAAGGGGTTACACATAAAAAAAAGGGGTGTTTCCTAAGTAATTATTTTCAATAAAAAAAGTAGAGAGCTTTCATAACTTAATTAATCTATGAGTAATATTTATTTGCCCATCAATAGATTTATATTTTAATAGGCTTCCCCAATTGCTTATAATTGTATATTCGAGCTGCTAAAAGAGCATCCCAAAGTCGAGCACTTAAGTTGAAGAACATTTGAATTGCTTTTTGTATACAATTTAATGTGTGATGTTACTCAAGGAGCTCTTAATAAAGTTCAATTAGAGCAGGTTAAAGGCATTCAGCAATTTAATTATAAAGATAATTATTCAAATGTGGTCAGAATGCTAACAGAGTGTGTTAGACAATTTGCGAGACAAACGAAGTATAAATATATTTGAAAAGTTAGGAATTTGATTTGATTAGATTTGAGTGATATGTGTGTTTATCAAAATTTAATTAAGTTTATTGATTGATAAGAAGACAATAAAAAGACAGCTTGTAAATAATAACAGCACCCCGCTGACAGTCAATTGAAATGAATAAAACTGACAGACTCCTTTTTGTTCTGTCATCGATTAAATCGAATGCACATCGATAATAGCCATGACGATGACGTTGATTGAGACCTCTGTCCGGGCTGCCTGGCATTTATCACCCACTGCAGAAGTTGGACAGCCGATCTATTGTCAAGGACACACACAAGTGATAAACAATACCAAAAAAAAAAAAGGAATGGAAATAAGAAAGAAAAGAAAATAATTCAATAAAACAATAACAAAAGCAAACTAAAGAGCGGCGAGAAACGAACGAGAAAAGTTGCACCCAACATGGACAGAGGCAGTTGTCCATATTGATGTCCATTTGGATGTCGATGTCGATATATGTATCTGAGGCATCTCTGAGGCTGTGGAACAATGACGCGACTCACTGCCCTGGTCAATGAACCGCAATGTTGGCTTTTAACGAGCCCATCGAGTGGTGCAACTTAAGTTGCACTGAAAGAAAAAACCTCACTCTAAGCTCTACTTTGTACATCCATATAACCACATCAAATTTGAATTTAGTAATATAAGAATGAATTTAATTTATTTTAATCAGGGATTAAATCGAATATTGGTTTCAGTTACGGTTTCGGTTATATTCGCATTTAGGTTTTCGGTTATCGATTACGCAAAATCTTTGAATAAAGGTTTCGTAACGGTGAACCGGTTTTTGCATGTTTCGGTTTTGAAATACCGGTATGGTTTCGGTTCACAAAAAAATTTTTCCGCAAAAATAGATTTGGATTAATAATATAATATGTACTATAATAATAATTAATTACTTGCGCTTTTTCAGTGCTATGAAAATTCGATCATTAACATCACAAATAAAAATTAGAAATTAAACATAAAAAAATTTAAACAAAAAATCAAAATCAAAAATGGAAAATAATTTTTTTTTGGGTGTATGAAAAACCGAAATTAACCCTTATAAATGAAACGGTTACTAGACGGTTATTTCGGTTTACAGAGTTTCGGTCTTAAGGTATCGGTCAAGTGAAAATTTTTTTTTCGGTTACGGTTTCAGTTACGGTTTTAAAATTCAATCGGTTTTTACCGGTTAAAGGTTACGGTTTCGGTTAGGGTTTTAATCCCTGATTTTAATATATTGACTCTGACTACAAAGTAAGATTTAATTTTTAGTAATCGCTTTATAGCTGAGTTATATTATAAACATTAACTATTACCTTGCTATATAATGTAAATTGATTCTAAAATGCTATAAATTAAAATTGTACTTAAAACTGACGTATGTATGTGACAAAAGGAAAGAATGAAATATTTATCTTAAGCTTGAGTTGTGCTCTTTTCTCTCAGTGTACATATGTTTAGCTGCATCTGCGACTGACACACATTAGAGTCTTCGGCATCTTGAACGACAACGACGACGACGCGACAAATGAACACAAAACACAGGAAGCTTGTGCCAAAAGAATCGAAATCAGAATGAAAATCAAAACGTTCAAAGTTTGGACTTTAGTCCCCCCCCCCCCCCCCCCCCCCAAAAAAAAAGGGCCGTCAAAATCAAAAGCCTGAACAATTTTGGAGTGGGCGATTTTGGGATTGAGAAATTGTGTATGGGGTATGCTGAATGGACATGGACATGAAGTTGGACTTGGACAGACGATTGCCAAATCATTGGCATTGACGTGAGAGTTCATTATTTGGCTTTCTTTAGCCTTAGCACATTTCTCAGCTTTAACTGGCCGAAATGCTTTATTTTCGGGTATAAAAGGCAGACGGCAAACTGCAAAATGAATCAATTATTAAATTTGCAGCCCGGCAGCAAGGTCTTGAGTGTCCTGAACCAGAAACAGAAACAGAGAGAGAATGTATCGCGCTGCAAGGATAACATCGTGTTTGCAACTCTTGTGGTTGCTTCTCGTCATCGGCCTTTGTCTTGTTGAGGCGCGTTGGACAGTGCGTCCCAGACGAACCACCAGCTCCGGCACCAGCACCTCAACCACAACAACTGCACAGCCAGACCGACATCAGCATGTACATCACTGGCCTCCACTGATAGCACCAAAGGCGCCACCAGCATCTCCAGCTCCAGCACCGTCTTCAGCTCCATCTGCGATTCCTTCTTTGTCCTCCGAGTCCATTCGCTTGATTGAAACCTTTGATCAACGTTCGCCGGATGGACAGCATGAATACAGGTAACACTTGTGCCCAAATCCTTCAGCTGTTCATCTCGACTATTGTTCTTCCCTTCCAGACATCAGCTGAGCAACGGAGACACGCGATATGAGCGCAGTTTCTGGATGCCCGTGGGCAAGAATTGGGTGTTGGCCCGTCGTGGTTTCTATTCAGTGCCTCTGCCCAATGCACAATACTCGACTGTGTTCTATAGGGCGGATCATCGGGGCTACCATGTGGATTCGCGTGAGTATGAAAGGGGGAGTGGGCTGGGAAGGTTGGGAAGTGGTTCAATTGACGCTTCAGTGTGTGTGACCGAGCGTAAAATTTTATGCCCAAAACGCAGACACATTATCCGGGGAGCAGCCGCTGTTGCCCCGCACTCTGGAGTTGCCTCTGGAGTTGGCTGCCACAGCTAAGCGAGATTCAATGAGCGCGCCAGAGCGTAACGAGGAGGAGGCTCCGATGGCTCCAATGGCTCCGATGGGCAACGCAACCCAAACCCGAGCCCGAACCCGAACCCAAAGTCAAAGTCCTACCAAAGCCAAAATTCAAGCTGTAGTCCAGGTCCAACAGCAGCAGCAGCAGCAACAGCAAAATGTGAGCTCTTCTCTTTTACTCTGGGTATTTCCCTCTCCCTTCCCCTCTCTTTTGACTGACAATATACGCATACCGTGTTACAATTGCAGTGGCGAAGCCAGAAACTGAAACAGAACAAAACCAAGCCATCAACTGTGGCCAAAGTCGACGACATTTTGGCAACTGAAGTTGCCACAGCAGCCGTTGATGTTGATGACGATAATGACGATGATGATGATGATGATGATGATATTGATGCTGATAACGATGATGATGTGACTGAAAGCCAGCAGCAGAGTACAAGGATGTGAATGAGGATGTGGATGTGGATGGATACTTGGTCGTAATCATGGTCGGTAAAGTGACATCAAATAGCTGCACGTTTGACTGGGATATGCTTCGGTTCCAGCTGCTCCTGCTCCTGCTTCTTCTCCTCCTGCAGCTGCTGCCAGCCAGTGGCCTTCCACAATACTCTGCTCAACCGCCAGGCTTCAGTTGCTGCAAATCAAATTGAAACAATTGCCGCATCCCCCACTCGCAATTGAGCTCAGCTGAGCTAGAATGTCGAAAAGCATTTTGTCTGAGCTGCTTTGGTAACACAATTTACCCACAGACCAACAACTGACAGCTCCAAGGACCAAGACCAAGACCAAGTCACCGAAACCACATCATCGTCATGATCATATTGCCATCAGACTTCAAATTCAATTTCAATTTCAGTAAACAAATACAATACAAAATAACACGTCAGATACTTCCATAAATACAAATATTTCAAAAATTCCTAAAATTCTGTTTTTCAATTCAATTAATCAAAGTCGATCAATTTTTATCGCATCGTCTTTCATTTTGGTGCCAACACTGGTCGATAACCATTTACAAAATAAAATGTACTCAGCAACATTTTTAAAGTATATTTTATTACTTTGTTGACACCAGAAGCTTTTCAAAAATAAAGATAAATATTCCATTAAGATATAAATTGATGAGAGATATTTGAAAAAACTAAAAAGAAAGCCAGCAGCATAAGTTAATCTCTAACTTTTATTAAACTGACTAGGATAATTTATTACAAATTCTATTTGTGGATGACTCCATCAAAATATAATTAATTCAATTTCTTTTCATAATCCTCACAATAAACATTAATAGAAAAGTTACCATGCATCCCAATTTAATTCCACACACACACACACAAGCACATAAATAAAATGCACGTCAAGTATGAAAAGTTTAAAGAGAATTTTCGAGAGGAAAAGCTGGACAAAAGAGCGACTGGTCGTGTTGTCGTTCACTTTTATCGGGATTTTACCCAAAGCTGGCAATTTGGGAGGCTCATCATCAACTTAATTATCAGCTTCGTTATATGTAAGTGTGCTCGACTCGGCATTATGCTTATGTCCACTGCCGGCATACTTATAAGTATACATACAAGTTTGACAACGGTCCGGTCCGGTGCTTCAGGGAATTTCCAGTATCCCGAATATCAAAAGCCAAATAATCCAAATAAAGATGGAGATTGTGGTCGTATAGTGAGTGGCAATGTGAGTATCTGGCAACTTGGTACGAGTACTCGAATAAATTGAAAAACTGTAACGAAAAACCTGATTGTCATTGTCAGTCCCACAAAATGTTTGAGTTCGGCAAGCGTTTCTCATAACTTAACCGCAGTCTGCTTCTGCATCCGCCCCCATAATTTGTATTGCCTTGTGGGAGACTCAAACAAATTTGATGCGTTGAGGAAACTGGAGAACATTTGGTCTACATTCTAATAGGACTCCTCTGAAACTCTGCCTTGTTCTCAGTTTCAATTGCTGCGAGTTCATGTCAGTTAATTTATGAGTCAGTTAAATAGTTTAAATTTTCTAAGCATGCTATTTTAAAAAGGATTTTTAGGTATATTTTCCTGGTATCTTGATTATCGCATATAAAAATAATTAAGAACTGAATTGTTTACAATCTCTTTATTAACATTTAGTCTTTTTTCATTTATGTGAAATATGTTGATAAAATAGTTAAGACAACAAAATAGGTAATTAATTTTAATTAAACAATTAACCGTGCATATTCATTTAATTTATCTTGTCTCACAATCAATATTATAAGTTTAATAAATTATAAGTTTATTAAAAACTTAAAAAACTAACTAATTGTAATCCGTTTTATTATAAATTTTTTGTTTGTACATACTATTAACTTGTTAAATTGCAGTTACAAATTCAAATTTCATATGACGATTTAAAATTTTTAGATTAACTACTGTTCTCTATTAAAAAACAAGTGGGAAAGGCTATAGTCGAGCTCCCGACCATAGGATACCCGTTACTTACCTAAATAAATAAAACTTTTTTTATTGCATGCTTTTAGGCACTTTTATTGCTTAAAAGCTTTAATCAGCCAGTACCACCTTTCTGTTTGTCCGATCTTGTTGGGATTTAGGAGGATGATAGGTATTAACAATAGTTAACGTTCACCGTTTAAAAAAATCTAATATTTTGAAAACTGTGCGTGTGGTGGATTTTCGCGATTTACGGAGGCGGAAAGGGGCGTGGCAAAATTTTGAAACAAACTTGACCTGCGTGGGGCTTATAGAAATCTGTGTGCCAAATTTGGTTGCTCCAGCTCTTATAGTCTCTGAGATCTAGGCGCTCACACAGACGGACAGACGGACGGACGGACAGACGGACAGACGGACGGACGGACAGACGGACATGGCTTTATCGACTCGGCTGTTGATGCTGATCAAGAATATATATACTTTATAGGGTCGGAGATGCTTCCTTCTCCCTGTTACATTCATTGCAACGAATACAATATCCCCTTTTACTTATTTTTAATAAGTAACGGGTATAATTAAGGGGGTATTATAGTGTAGAGGCATAAACTTCGCCCGGGTTTTGAAGCACTGTACAAAGGAACCAAAAAATATTTTTACCATCAATTTTTTTATCATTTGCTTATTGATGATAAACAATTTTTTTTTAACAATTCCGAATTTTTTAAAAATACTAAATGAGAAGTTATAGTTTTGAGCAAGGCTCATGCGACAAAGAGATATATGTAGAACATCCTCTCCAAATTTAAAGTAAATTGGTTCTTAGAACTCGAGATATCCTTACCGCCAGCTCGAAAAAACTAGTTTCGTAAAAGTTTTAAGACAAGAAAGACCGGAACCGATGCCACGTCACAGAAACGGTTATAGCTCATGAAATAACAGGAATTTGAAAAATCCTTTTAATGGCATATTCTTAAACTTCTAAACTTTGGAAATATGATTATAAACATTAATTCCAATTTCTTGAAAATGTTTTTGAAAGATACTTGAAGTCAAATGTACATAGAACGTCAAATGGAGAATGTTTTGAAAGTGATGTGACATTACTGTAGAGCAGAAAAGGCAACACAATGATTTGAGAGAGGGGACGACCGTAGGGGTTGTTGGATTGAAGTTGGGGTTGTGGTTGGTGGTTGGTGGTTGGGGTGGAGATTGTGCTCTAGCCCGCACCTTGAATTGAGGCTGCTGCTAACTACCATGGCAACTGCGGAGCGTAACTGCTGCTGCTCCGATTCATTTGAGCAATTAGGATTCAAACTGTATAAGAACTAACTGCGCTTTTTATGGCACCAGACGTGGCCCATTCTCATTGCTATTCCCATTCCTATTGCCATTGCCATTCCAATTCCAATTCCCGTCCCCGCAGCAGATTCCAGTTGAGGCAACGGCTCGTGCATGAAAGCCAAAGATGCCTGGGGTAACCCATTCATTCATTCCACAATTCTTTGGCTCATTCATTCATTCGTTTAGTCATTCACACGCGTTGTGTCGCACTCGTTCCGGTTTTTTGAGGGGGTTTCGGTTTCGGTTTCGGTCTCAGTTTCAGTTTCAGGCATCTTATTCATTAGATGGGCATGGACGACGACTCTTAAATAAACCGACGACGCCCGCATTGGATTAGTGGTAAAATGAATAGCTTCGGCTTCAGCTCCCAGCATCATCTCCCGCATCATCTCCTGCTCCATCTCCATCTCCAGCTACCTGCAGTTTCCTCTGCAACTGCAGCTTCAGGCCGGTGTGCATTTTACGACCATTTCCCTTTAAAAAGAACCGAAAAGGATGACAAAGGTAGCCACAGCTCGTTTTATGAATGCCCAACGATTTGCAGCTGACAAACTGTCTGCAACCAGACAAGACTCCCCCTGTCCCCCAACAGTCCTGTCTCTCCCTCAGTCGCAATTCCAGCGAGCAAATGTTACCCAGTTTGGGTTTCTTTAGCAATTTTACCAGTTAAATGAGAATGCACACGAGTTGCATTTGCAGCACTTGAAGTGCACTTTTTGCCCCTGCCCCATAATGTCATGTTTAGGCCATGAAATGATGGCTGCATCTCTGGCTGGCCCCATTCATTGAATGAGCCCCAATTGCTTTCGACTTGCCGTTGATTATGCCCCATTTTCAGACGGCTAAAAGGCAACTGGGAGCCATCTCAACTTTGTGATTGCTTTTCAATCACTCCTCAATGATAATCATATGCATTTCCCACCAATCTGATCGTTATTATGACACATTGGCCCTGTTCACCAGAACAAATCGACAACAGAATATAGATGAAATTTTCATGATTTTCCTGGTGAACGGCAGTGATTAGCAATCATGATTTCAAAGTTTTGTGATTATGATGACTGAAAATTCATCACCAAAATAGTACGCTGAAATTTTCTGATTGTGATGCTTTGTTATCGATAAATCAAATCGTAATCAAAAGAACACTCGATTTTAAATTAAAAGCAACCAAATTAATGAGGAAACCACTTTATTCATGTTATTTTGGTTTGCATTAAAAAATACAAGGAAGACGTTGGACACTGCGTATTTGAAACGAAAATGGCTGGGAAAAGTGCTTTAAACTTTCTTATATAAAATATTATATATTGGCTTAATTATTTATTAATGCAACATATCATCTTTTATTTTAAATCTGGTCTTTTGCTGTGTTGATTCCCTATTCATTAAGCATTTGGCGCCAAATTGTTTTGAATTTTTTAAATAAATATTAAAAGCTTTGACAAAAATAGAAATGACAACTTTGATTTTGCCTTACAATTTCATCAAATCGTTCACCCGAAGCACATCAAAAACTTTCAGATTTGTGATACATGATTACTGATTGATTAGTTCTGGTTGCAGTTCCCATGATTGCATGTGATTTGATGTTTTCATTAAACATTCAAATCAAGGTTTGTCAAGAAATGCACAGTAAAATAAAATATAAACATTTTATATATACAGGGTGACCAGAAATTACGGAGACAAACATTTTTAGTTCTAATTTTACTAAACGAAAGAAATTTAGCAAAATAACAATTAATAACGATAACATGGATCAGTAGTAATAAGATTATCAGCCGGTTTCGAAATGGCTTCCTCTAGCTGCGATGCACAGGTACAAACGTGATTTAAAATTTTTGTCAATGGGCCGCAGGTACTTGGGTGACAATCGCTCCCACTCCAAACACAGCGATTGCTGCAGCACCTCCAAACTTTTGTGAGGCTTAGCACAGGCCCTGGCCTCCATAATCGACCACACGCTGTAGTTCATCGGGTTAAGATCCAGCGAGTAGGGCGACTGTTCTGCAGACGAGATAAAGTCCGGAAAATGGGTTTTCCACCAGTCTTGCGTCCTTTCGCCTTGTGGGCCTGCCCGGAATCCCGTTAAATATCCAGTCCGCATCGATGAAGTGCTGTTGGGTTCACAGAGTTACCAATGTGTTGAGAAAGTCGCGGCAGTAGACTTCTCGGTTGATTTGAACCCCTTCATCCACGAAAACCAGGGGTGTCTTGCCACTGGCGAGAATGCAGTCCCAGACCTTGACGGACTTCGGATTTTGACGATGTTCGACGATGATCGACGTACCCGGAGCCTCTGCGGACCAGATCCTGTTGTTTTGGTGGTTGTGGGTCTGCTTGACGGTGAACAGCTCCTCATCCATGAAAAAGATGCGCTTCCATCGCTGACCAGCGGCCCGACGCTTGAGTTGGCGGCATCTTTGAAGTCGCACGCGCTTATTTTTATCCGTGAGGAGCTGAACTTTTTAGAGCTTGTATGGCCTGAGTCCAAGGTGCTTCTTCGCCATTTGCCCAACAGATTCACGTTTTATTCCGGACTCTTGGGCAATTTTCCACATGGAGACCTTCGGATTTCGATTATGCCGCTTTCGAATGATCTGACGATTGGCAGAAGTGTTGACAGTGCTTTTTTTGCCTCTTCCCGGACGATCGCCGTCATGGCTAAGCTCATTGAAGCGGCGGATGGCCTTGGACATAGTCTGCCTAGGCACGTCGAGCCAACGAACAATTTCCCATTTAACATTTTTCTTGACGAAACAGCTCTAAAATTGCACTTCGTTTACTTAAAATTATGAAAACACAGGAAAATTAAATCTTATAAAAAAAACCTCTTTACGAGGTAAAAGTCTAGTGACGAAAACATTTTAATGCACCAAAATTTCTGATATCCAATTTTGTGACGAATAATATTAAGTTTAACTTAAAAATTTCTACAAAAAAATTTGTTTGTCACTCGGCACATTGCGCTAATTTCTTCATACCTAATAAATATATATTTTTTGCGCAGTGCCGAGTGACAAAAAAATTTTTTTGTAGTAATTTTTAAGTAAAACTTAATATTATTCGTCACAAAATTGGATATCAGAAATTTTGGTGCATTAAAATGTTTTCGTCACTAGACTTTTACCTCGTAAAGAGGTTTTTTTTATAAGATATCAGAAATTTTGGAGTAAGATATCAAAAGTTTTGAAAATTGCAATATATTTTGACGGTACAATTTTGTCAAAATCTAACAGAACTCTCAAGCTCTGGCTGCTACGACACGTTGTTGCTGCTGTCCTATTCCAATTCTAAGCAAAACGTATATATTCTGTTAACAGGTAATATCTTCCAAACAAATCGAAATTTTACAAACTACAATATATTGAAAATTAGAAAAAATCATTACTTGCGTTTTCACAAAAATCGCCTTAATGTGGGAAAAAATACCTTATTTCACCTGTTGCTGTTTACCTTTTATCTTAAAAAAACACTAAAGGTATTCCTAAGAGCCCTTTAAAATACCTTTTCAACGATACATATATCACATCTGTAGCTTTTATCGTTTGGATGATATGGGGGTTCCAGTTTTAGCGGTTTTTAGTGATTTCCCGCTAAACTAGCTATTTATCGAAAAAGTCGAAAAACAAAAGTTTCTATATTTTTGATTATAAAATGATTAATCTGCCGCAAAAAGAATTGACCACTTGCAAGCAGTATCTTTCCACATGCACTGCAAGCAGTGTACATACTGCATATGTACATGCAGTAGTGTAAAGGTGTAAGGTATATTCAGTTAATAGGTAATATCTTGCCCAAACGTATTTTGACAGATATGTGTTATATGTCAAAAAACGCGTAATTGAATTCTCTACAACATGCAGTATATTTAAAAGTGATTTGATGTGTAGATTTTTCTTAAATCGCCAAAATGTGGAAATAAATACCTTATTTCACCTGTATCTGTTTACCTTTTTACTTAAAAAAAAAACTTTGAAGGTATGCCTAAAAGCCCTTCAAAACGCCTTTCCAACGACATATAGAACAGATCTGTAGCTCCCATCGTTTGGATGCTATGGGGGTTTCAATTTTAGCGGTTTTTAGCGATTTCCCGCTAAACTAGCGATTTTTCGAAAAAGTCGTAGAACAAACGTTTCTAGATTTTTTATGGGGAACAAGTCCTCATTCAAACTTTTAAGCTAAATCAACGCTTTGATCTATACAAACAAACAAACAAACAAACAGACTGACTTTTCATCTCGTTTTGAAAAGGGCACCAAAAATTTCGAAATTAATTATCTTCTGAACCAGTGGTCGGATTTTGATGATCAAGGTGTCATTCGACGCGTATTTTTGATAAGTATAGTGAAAAATTATAAAAAAAATCTAAAAGGCTCCAACGGCCCCATTTGCTCCAATCATTTAAATTTTGTCCCTCCCACTTACACCTGTTTATCTCACGAACCATGTAAGTTTTCAAAAGTCTTAGTATGCACATTTTTAAGTTAGATTGATACCTTTCGATCGGTATATAATTCGACCCGATCGGACAGTCATAGCAAATTTTCCATTCTTCCTGTGTATATATGCTAGTCGCCTTTCGCACCCTTCGTGCTGCTTTCGTCACTAGCGCGGACTGCCGTCCGCAGTGATAGCAATGGAAAAAAATTTTTGACTCTATCACAAAAGAGGCTTGGAGAATACGATAAAATAACATTAAATTGAATCGAGTAACATACTTTTTCTTACGAACATATTAAAGTTTGTCTCCGTTATTTCTGGTCACCCTGTATATATATCCAAATTTCCAGGTATTAATTAAATTGCATTGAAACTTAATTATTTTATTTTAAAATAAAATGTTTGTTTCTGCCGACTTTTCACATTTGTTGAATGAGGCTTCTGTACTTTTTTATTACATTTGCCAATAAATCTATACATCACGTCCACACAATGCCAAAGGGGATTCCAAATCACGAGTAATACAATCTGACTCAGTCCCGAGAAATATTTTAAAGAGAAATATCCAAAGAAATTGTAAATTGATTACTTATGTGTAAACCGTCATTAAAGTTGTTGGAAATTTGCATTATAGATGGCTTTTATATTATATTCAGACATGAACTCACATAGCCAGTTCACTATTTACACCAATTTGTTATTTCTGTTATTTTTTAAAAGAATTTACAAACTATAAGCATATATAATATATATTGTATATATTATATATATTGATATTTGAAACATCTAAGCTAACTCTGTCAGATTGAAAACCCATAAATTTACTGTGCAATAAAATATATGTATGCATATCTAACGTTTTAAATATGTATTTAGAAATATATTTTGCTATACTTATGGTAATCAACACAAATCGAGTTTTTTGCAAATCAATTCAATCGCGCCAACAATAGAAACCATTTGGGGGATCAATACGAGTAACCTCGGCATTCAAGTCAACAAAATACATAATTTCAATTTGATTTAAAGGCTGTCAGATAATAATTTTGGGTGCAAGGGCTGCCATTCAGTTGGCCGGGTCACTTGTGGCTATTTATAAGTATATAGTATGTATGTAGCAAGCGCAGATCCCAAGGGACATCACCTCGGGGATTCAGGCTGGATAAAAAGGTCAGCAATAGGCAGAGATACGCGTATGCATACTTATCATACACACTGTATTCTCGTAGTCGTAAGCACATGATGAAATGTATTTCCAGGTGGATGCTTGATCCCATCATTAATCTATTTTCAAGGGGGTCAAATGGGTCTGGATATTGACAGCGGATTCGGTTATTCGATTATTTGGAATTGTGAACTCGATTCCCAGGCGTAACATTGCCTTTTAGCACGCCATTGAAAGGAGAAAGGTCAATCGCACTGGAGCAATTCATAAATAAATAAGCAGCCCACAAGCAAATAAATAAATTGATAAATTGAGTAATTGATATAATTGACATGGCCAAAATAGAATGCACCAATCGTCGACCAGGAGACCTGTGGTTAACTCAAGCACATGAAGCTTGGCGATCTTCCATGTGGATTCTGACATCGTCATCGTTGCGTACGTGCGATTATCTCATGTTGCCGAAAAAAAAGCACGAAATAAAAAATACTGAAAACGTTGACCCGCTTTTTGTAATTTTATCCTCAGTTCCAGCTACAGCTTCAGCTTCAGCTCCAGTGTGAGATTACGGCAAAATGTGAGTGACTTGTGCCTAATCTAAATTTATATCGGGTTATCAAGACAGCAAATCAAGTAAAAGCGACTAAGGAATTGAGCGAGGGTTGAAATTGTTTGTATATTTTTTTAAATTTTTTTTTTTGCTTTACGGACTATCCACTTTGGTAAACTGGGCACATATCATCATCAGACACCCGCACAGAAAACTGAGGGAGGGCATTAGAATTACGGAGTCACGATTACACAGAGAAAAATTTCAATACAAGTACAAAACTACAGAAATTAGTTAGATAATTTTAAATAGTATTTCAAAACCAAATATACTGTTTAAAAATAAAATAAATAAATAAATAAAATATATTAATAATATGCAACATATAGTAAAGCCTTTCAATTGATTGTCAATTTAAAAAAAATATAATAATTTTGAATTGGTCATTGTCAAATTAGCTGAAAAGTATTTACATTTTCATACGCCAAGTCAATCCCCTTCAAATATTTTTTTATGTTAACTTATCATTTTAAAATAAATTACGCATAATTTAAGTCTTAGTTTATGTTTCATAATTGCAAAGGGCTAGTGAACTCTCCATGTCTCCATCCAGAGTTGTTATAAATTCCCCAAAGTTGAATCCAATAAGCTTAAAATATATGCCGAGTCATGTCCACTCAATTTAAAGTAAATGTAAGATGAATTTCTGCCACTATGCGAATCTACATATTTAGTTAATGTCATTAGATACTAAATGTTCTATAAATATTTAAGTTACCCAATCCAATTACTTTAACAAGTAATTCATATATTTGAAATTAAATATGACGTTATAATTTCATAGATTATATATGTATGTATATGGCTTAAATATTTTCAGTGTTGGCAGAGCTTTAAACGCCTGCCAGATATTGTGGCACGATGGCTGACACACGTCCTAGATACAACAGATACGAGTGTGGCTCATAAACATTCGCATGCTTATCAAAAGCACACTCAATCTAATCTTGAGATTAATAATGTGGCTTTTTGTAAATTTCAATTGCTGCCAACTGGCCGCACTTCGCACAAAATGGCAATCAAGGTGTTTTTGTTTCTCTGACTCCCCCCGAAAGCAGCCACAAAATGTTCATTTAATGAATGTGCCGGTCGATGGAAGATGGAACGCAAGGGAATCGAGGGGAAAGGGAGGGGAAGGGGGGAGGGGGGGAGGGGGAACGTGCCTGGGTCACAGCTGCAATTGGCCATGGCCAAAGCCCTGCCGCAGTCAGTGGGAGCCAAACTGGGGCCAAGTAAAAGCCTTTTATAGTTAGAAATTTTATTGACTCGGATTAGTTTGCCATGTACTGTGATTGTGTGTGTGTGTGTGAGTGTGTGTGAGTGTGTGCTGTTGAAGCCGACACCAAAATAAAGAGCCCTTCGGCAATGCATACTAAATGTATCTTAAAGATGCAGTATTGCCTGTGGCCTTATTGTCCAAATTGAGCATGCATATATTGGTAATTGGCAATTGGCATTTGTGTTTGGGCTAACTGGTCGACTACATAATAAATTTATGCATCTTTAGATACAAGTGCCATTTATATAAATATTTGTTGCCATAGATACACATAGATACTCGCCATGTATCCGCATGCAATATGAGTTGTATCTGTATCTGCAGGCCCGTAAATGTATCTGTATCGGCGTGCGTGTGTTTGCGGCCAATTTGTGCTTACGCAGCAGAGCCTGCAACAAGCATGCGGCTTTTATAATTTATGCAAGACACCAAACAAGACTCAACTTAAGTCTTACAAATTGTTTTCGAGATGCTCGGCATACCATAAAAATAAATAAAAACAAAACACAGGCAAAATAAAAAAGATTCAACTCTCTCGCACAAAATGCGGCTACGACTGCGACCAGAAATCTGAATCAGTTTTTGAAGAGTTCCGCAAGAGAGCGACGTGATTTGATGCGAATTATTCCGTGCCGAGCCCCAAAAACTCAAACTCCAGCTCAAACTCAATCTCACACCAAAAGGAAGGCAACAGGCAACTTTTGCCAACTGGCAACTGGCAACTGGCAAAGCCACAAAAAGTGGGCAACAACCAGAGCCACAGTCACCGGTTGAAGGTGCTGGTCAAAAGGGAGGGATGTGGGCAATTCCGAGGCAGGAACGGAAGACGGGAACGGAGATGGAGATGGAGGCGACTTTGGTTGAAGCAAACAACAAGTTAAATCTCGAGACGTCATGTCACGTAGCGCCGCTACATGGACCATTCATACAAATTTTGTTTTATAAGCTACTTTTATACATTATTTGTGTGTAACTTTGTCCATTCGTCTGTTCCGTGTGCTTATCTGTTCCGCACATATATATGTATCTCTTTCTATATACATACAGTAAACCATATACTATACAAATATATGTATCTGTATCTGTATCTGTATCTGTAGCTCTAGCTCTGTGTGCTCTTTTATTTTGCGGGTGTCATTTTTTATTTTGGTTGCCATTGTTCTTGTTCTTCAAGCTGTTTTCGTGGCTTCACGTGATTTGCTCTACGCACAGTGGTGCGAGGCATCCCCAAACTGGGCGAATTTGTGTCAATTGTAATTTCTCAAATTCTATTATAAAAGAAGCTTCAATTATAAAGTTTAAATTTTACCTTTAATTGACTTATACTAATTGAAAGTAAGAAAAAGAAGTAACTTAAATTAATTGAAAGGAATATAGAAAAAAAGTATTTAATTAAAGTAAAATTTTAAAATATTTAAAGATTTTATTTTTTAAAGTTCATAAAATGAAGTTCTAAAGATTATGAGGACGAAAAGAATGTTGATATTGAAATTATCTATTAGTTAAACAGATTTGTTTATTTTGTGAATGTAAAAGGTGACGTAATTTTAAACTTAAGCATATGTTTTTTTTTTTCAATGTATTTCAAAGGCTAGAATATAATTTATTTAATTTTTTTTTTATTATTTTAGTCATCTCCATTATAGAAGCTTTCTTATAAGACACCTCTGCATTTTAACTGATCAAATGAGTTTTATTGAATAATGATTTCGAATCAAAATTGAGCTATTATCAGAGCTCAGAGATCTCAATGACACTTGCCCCACTGTGGCAGCGAACTGAGCTGCCAAAGCTGCGGCACGTAGCAGGCTAAATACAGACGCTGCTGATGGGGCAAGAACGACGACAACGAAGAGGACGAGGGGCAAGGACGACACTTGCAAAATCATTGTGGCTGCTACTAGGCTAAACACGCAGCCAACAGCTAACTCGACAACAGCAGCAGCAGCAACAACAACAACAGCAACTGTTGCAACTGCGCGCCCAAAAATAACTGCTGCCTGCAGGTAATGACAAACAGCGTTACAAGTCAGACAAAGATACACAACAGCAGCAGCAGCAACAACAGCAGCAGCAGCAGCAGCAACAACAGCAGCAACAACAGCGGACACGGCTCCAAGAAACACTTCCTGTCACGCCGCCAACAACACGTTAACAACAACAACAACAACATCTTCGTTGTCTGCAGCAGCTTTGTGATTTTTTTGGGCCTTCGTCTTTGTCATCGGAATCGACAAAACAAATGACCTTGCCAGCAACTGTTGTCACCAGCGATTGTTGTTGTTGCTGCTGCAACAAGTTTGGCAAACATTATTTGTACTTTAATTTTTTTCTTTGGCTTTTGTTCAAAAGCGAAATTAAAGCAAATTGCCAGAGAACCGAAATCAGAATCAGAATCAGAATCAGGGGTCAGAGATAAATTGTGTTTATAAATAAATCAGTTTACGAGTATGTCATTGCTTGGTTTTTGGCCAGGATGTCGACGACAGCTGCTGATGTGCTTGTTGCCACTTTGCGCGCTTTTGTGGCCACAACAATAGCAACAACAATACTCACTGACTCACTGACTCAGTGACTGACTGACTGCCTGACTGACTGACTGACCGACTGAGTGACTGAGTGACTGCAAAAATGTCGCTGTCAGAATCGCTGCTGCTGTTGCTGCTGTCACAGTTGTTGTCGCTTTAGCTGTCACTGCCACTGTCACTGGATCAGTGAACTGTGACTGTCACTGTTACTCTAACAGTGACTTTGACTCGCTGGCACGTTATAAATTATGTGTTGCTGACAGCGACAGCAACAGCAACAAAAAAAATCAACAGCAACAGTAGCAGCAACAACTTAAAGCCAACAAATCAAAATCTGAGCTTGCCACTTGATTTGCAATGCATGTGGCAACATTGATGCCAACGGTGCCACCTTGCCCCAAGAGCACACCAATGACCTTAGAGGTGTGTGCAAATTAATTTATTCGACGATAAGAGCAATAAGGGGAGAGAAGTGGAGGGGAAGAGGAGGAGGAAGGAAGAGGAAGGGAAGATGAAAGGCATCAACATCATTAACTTTGGCCGAGTGACCAAGTGTAGGTTCATCCTCCAGGCGTTGTCGAGTTGTCCATTTGTCCTCCACTTGTCCACTTGTCCTCCACTTGTCCACTTGTCCTCATGTCCTCTTGGCCATCCTTTCGCTGAGTGGCCTGTTCGCTAAATCGCTGCACATTAAATGCAATTAAGAAATGATTGAAATCATAAATTAACCCTAATTGGCCATAGGAGGCGAACACTGTAACTCTTCCTCTTGTTCCTTCTGTTGTTGTTGCTGTTGCTGCTGTTGTTGTTGTTGTTGTTGTTGTGGCGGATGCAGGTGCTTGAATGCTTTACTGTGGCGGCTTCTTAACTCTTTTACTGCCACATGCGGCACGTACTCGAACTCGTTGCTCAAATTGTAGGGTGTCCGGTAGGGTGTATTTTTAGCTACCGGCAACTACAGTGGGCACTCTTACACAGTTACTGCTGATACACAGATATCTTAAGATATCAATTGCCCACAAAACCCAATCGTCTATGTTTTGCGAATTGGCGTCACAATGTCGCCTTCTTTTGGCGCAGCTGACAAAAATGTTATGACCCCAGCTCAACCAATGATAATGCATGTATTAACATAGACTTGCCTAATATTTTTTTTGTCTTTGAAAGACAATTGGAATATTAATGTCATATATATACTTCTCAGTTAACGAACTTGCAAATAAAAGATAAGAATTAATATTATCTTACAAATATAAATCGTAATATGATTAAGTCAATCAAACAATACTCTCTATTATCCTACATGATCATTTTGATCCCTTAAAAAGTCAATTTATAAATTGAACTTAATGAGCTCACAAATGCCATACTTTATCATCAGATAACGTAGTCTATAATGATTATAGACAACAAAAAGGTATTAATCAAGGTTGATCTTCTCCATGGTCACTTTAAGCACTTAACGAAATTGATTTACATAGTTAAGGAACTTACAAATAACTTAACTCGTTGGTAGATCAATTTTATATTGGGGAATTTAATTTTCATTTAGCAGGAATTTTCGATCATCAATCAGGATGCCTGATTACTACTCTTTGCTTTCAGCGTGAAATTATTAACAAAGTATCGAAACTATACAGGCTGCAGTTGAGAGATCCCGACTGTAAGATACCCTGCACTTGAATTACGTCTGAGTTTATTGTCCTATCATTAAACAATTTGCCAGAATGATGAAGATTAAAGGTAGCAATAGTGATGCGTTAGAAATATATGAAACAAATTAATAAATTAAATCAGGGAATTGAATTTCAATTTTAAAAATTATAATTTAACTCTTATTTTAAATTTTTACTTTAGCAATTGAAAATAAAAGTTGTTTTTCAATTTTTATCATAATTTTTTTTGAAAAAAAAAAACCACAAAAAATTGCATTAATTTGCATTTCACCGTAAATTAACGCCCTTTTTAGTGCCACGAACAATAGAACATTAAAATAACAAAATAATACTCAAAGTTTCTCGATAAAAATCGGAAGCTCCATATTGATGTTAGACCCATGGTTTCTTGGGCAAAACTTCTTAGAATTCGTCGTAGATTACGATATTGACAACCGCTTGGTAGTGAAAAAAATTTACCCACCCTAAAACATATACTTTCAAGGAATGTGTCATGCCTCTTTCTGCTAGTTTGATAATTAATTAATACACACTTTGTAATTCTTAAATCCATGATTTAAGTTTTATACCATACAAATAGTGCAATACTTGTTACTCATTGATTTTTTCGATAAAATATAAAAATTCATTTTTATCTAAAGCTATTATGTCATTCAACAGGCACTGATTACAAAAACTCCACCGTTCTGTATAATCAATGTTCGCATTTCTCACTTTGGGCGTTGACTAACTTACCTAATAGCTGTGATTATAGACAGCTTGACTTATAAATAGATAATCAACTTGATGCTGAAGTTGAGCTACGATTACAGGTTCATGTTCGACTTATAAGTAGATAATCCATTTGATGCTGAAGTTCTTTTGCCACTCGCCTCCATTGTCCATGCGAACGCTCGTAGTTGGAGATCTTGGTTGGTCTTAAACGCTTTGGCAGCGACGGCGCGAACAGATTCCAAAGCAAACATGCCGAGAGAGAGGCGCAGCCTAATTGCCCAGTTGGCAACCTGCCAATGCGGCCCGATCCGCCCCAGGTGCCGCCCTTGGTCACAAACACGGCTTGGATAACAGCAGCAACAACAAGAACAACAACAACAACAGCAAGTACATACAAACATGTATGTTTGTAAGTAGATGAAATTAAGATTTTTTTATTTTTATTTTATTTTATTTTAAGCAATTTTTTTTTTTTTTTTGAATTAGCGTTGAGAATTTTTTGATGTTACCAGCGACGCACAGTGGGGCCATTGCTCATTTTACTTTGCAAAAATCATAACTTTTGAATCAAATGAGATAATCGAATAATTTAAATGGCATATAATAGATAACTCTTCAAGCTATGAAATAAATGTTTAAGAAAAGTGCCACGCCCCCAAGATACTTACTTAGGGCCTTTCAAAGTTGAAATTTGTGAAATTTGTGAAACAAATAAATTTTATGGCACCCAAAAATAAATGTTTTTTAAAACTTTTGATTTTTTTTGGTTTATTTTTAAGGTTTTTATATTTAAAAATTACTTTCAAAAAGTTAAAATAAAAAAAATTTTGTTTTCAAAAATTATTTTTTATTTTTCGGGGTGAATCATCAGAATTGCATATATCGACCTAATTCCTATGGCTGTATATGATATAGTAGTCCGATTTCAACCAATCTAACATATTATGAATCTGGGGTAGTCTTCTACATGTAGACTAAATTTGGTTCACATCGGACCACTATATCATATAGCTGCCATAGGAACAATCGGACGAACTATGCAATTATGCCGCGTGTTTTTATTGTGAGGTTGCATTAGTTTTTTTGATTTAACTTAAAACGGTGGATTTAGGTGGATACAAAACCATATATATTTATACAAAGAAATGATATCTGAAGCGTGTCTAAGTTAGTGTACTGCTCGACAATGCTCGACTTGAAAGTTATCGTCTACCAAAGTTCAAAAATGGGCAAAGTCTAGTGTTTTGCGCGGCCTCAGGACGAACAACTTGGCTAAAAAAATTTTTTTGGGGTAAGCGTTCGAAAAAAGTAATATAAGCATTCAATAGAGAATTCATCAAAGATTA